>PNEQ01003009.1:0-73913 GCA_003012365.1 Medauroidea extradentata | reverse complement strand
CCAAACTCATTTAAAATTAGTAGACGAAAAATTGTATGAAATAAAATTTTGATTTGAATATCCAAGTCAATATTTGGAATGGTCGGCCTTGTACACAAGATGGGTAAGCGTGGGGACGCTACAGGCATACATATTCAACATGGCTATCCTTACAATGTAGGCTGAAGGTCTCGTCGTCTTCATGACACTTCAAAATTAGTCTAATTATATTAATGATGACGGGCCTCTTCTCAAAATGGCCTAAAACTGACGGACATACTGTCCTCTATCTACTGAGTTCCCAAGCCTAACCTTAGGTTGACGGCAGAAATGAAAATGTTCCATTTTCTCCTGGGCCGATTCTGCCGCATGCTTCACCTAGCAAAATTCAGGGAACTCTCTTTTTGCTCTGTACAAAACAGCATATAATCTATGTTCTTCTCCAAATTGGAAGCCGTTGCCTTGGCAACCAATCAACAAAAGAGGTATAAAACCTGCAATCTGCTCAGAGAAACCTCTCTGGAACAGATTATTACTCTATACCTAGTAAGTTAAACTATAATTATACTATGTACAATCATATGGTAGTAAAACATTTTAAGCAGGTATTTCAAATTTACATTAAAAACTATTTAGCAGATGTTAGATTAAATTAAGAAAATATTTAAATAAACAATTATGCAAAACTTTGATAATATAAACATATTCACAAAATATTTGCAGTATTTTCGAAGAAGAAAAGTTATAAGAGTGTTTTCAGAAATTCCATAACAATCTTAAATAGCTTCTAGATAATTTAACGTATATTACAAATAACTAGGAGTGAGAGATTTTCTTAATCTAACACAAAACAATAATAACATTAAATTAATTAAGTTGAACAAAAATTACTATAGTAATGTGGGAACTGTCAAAACACTAAAACTTCTGATGCTCCCATAATAGCAAAGTCTTTCTCAGTTCGTTGTATCATCAAACATAAATAAACTTTAAAATCTGTGACGATCTCGTTACAGTACCGATATTTCACTGTATGTACGTCCTTCCTCATGACGTACTTGTTGGCGGCAGGTGAACGACACCAGGGATCTAGGTAAGCCCTAACCAGTTGAAACAGCCCAGCGACAGACAGCATATGGAGCTAGTGTTTCGCTGTTCTGTTACAATGTGCTATTGGGCATTGTGCAGGTTATTCTAGCACTGTGCTCTAGCGTGCACCATATCTCAATGGATGTGGTCTTAAAATGCTGTATAGTAAAATTCAGGGTGGCCACTGACCTGGAAAACAAGGAAAAGTCAGGGAATTTAAAAGTGGTCCGATAAAACAGGGAATTGTCAGGGAATTTTGTGAGCGGTCAGGGAAACGTTTCTCATGTTGGCCTACTATTTATTGAAAAAATGTATGATGCTGGATCTGTCGTGTCAGTAAGCAGTTGAGTGTTTGTGTTCTTATGAATGTTTTTAAACAACGGTTTGCAGTATGGAAGAGTATTAATTAAGTCCAGTGTGTTGAGTTTTCTAATTTCAAGCATATTAACTATAAAGTTAAAATATGTTAACTTGTATGTACAATTAGTTGATTGTGCCAGAATCTCACAAAGACGTTTACAAGTAAAAGCCCTGTTACAATAAACTGAGTGAAGATATTTGGACGGCTCATAAAAACTATGATTTTGACAACTGATGTGGGGTGAATGATGATATTGGAGCAATACTGGACTGCAAGAGTAGATAACATAGGAGATCCCTAAAAAACAATTGACCAACGACATCGTCCGGCACAATTCCAACTTGGGAAAATCTAAACTGACTTCGCCAGGGACTAAACCTGGATTGCCTTTTGTTGCAAGCTAGTGATCTGATGGCTTACTGCCACTGCACTTAATCTTATCTGTATTATGTCTGTACGTGCAGAGGTAAACTTGATTACCATTTACTTTAGCATCTTAGCATCAGTGGTGGCAGTATTTATAACAAAAGCATACAGAAGTATACATTATGTGATTAAGAATGTTTGCAATAGTAAAATTGTGAAATACAGAACAAGGAGATGCAATGGTAACACGTTGGCCTTTCATTTGGGAGGACTTAAGCTCAATCTCCGGCTCTGGCCATCTGATTTTGGTTTTCCATGGTTTCACAAAATTTCTCCATTTGAATGCTGGGACGATTCCTTTAAAAAGGCCATGGCCAACTCCTCTCCCAGCTGTTGTCATTATACCTAGTTGTGTGTCACCATCTCTAATGACATTGGACCACGGTGGTCGAGGCGATTCAGGTTCGAGTCCCGGTGGAGTCTGTCTCTGGATTTTTGCATGTGGAAATTGTGCCGGACGATGCCATTGGTCGGCGGGTTTTCTCAGGGATTTCCCGTTCCTCCCGCCCTTTCATTCCGGTGCCACTCCATACTCTCCTCATGTCACCCCTCACCAGCGCTGAAGACATTGATGTTAAGCGCTGACCAAAATCTCTCTCTCTCACTCTAATGACATTGCTGTTGGCGAGGTGTAAAGTTTACTTACTGTATCTTAAATTGTGAAACGTTTCATAGGGCGAGTTGGATATAACTGCATATGAGTTTCACACAGATAGTCAGGGAATTTTATTTCCAGTTTTCTGTGGACACCCTGAAATAAATGGGCCTCAGAATGTGTTCCATGGATGCATATACGTATTTCTAGCCATTAAGTTTCAATACATAGAGAATCAACTGTAATTAAACCAGAGCATCCATCAAAAATATCTTTTTTTATGAGGAATTTTGGGTGGGGAGGGATATTTTTGAGCAAAGTTAGTTGTTAGACAATTATTGGTTTTGATGTACATTGTTGGGTACATTAGCCCTTTCACATGGTGGTATGTATTGATAATTTTTATACACTCTGAAGCAGGTTAGAAACAACAACTACTACAAACTGTAATTGTTGCCAGTTTTAACTGCAGTTATTTACTTCCTAATGGGCTTGTTAGGCTGACGGGATTTGCTTAGACCTGGGCATTTTTTCTTTCGTGCCCTTTGCTAGTTCATTCTGCCCATCCAGTGAGCATTACTTGCCAGCTTGTTAAAAAAGTCGAGACAAGAGAATGCATGGGGTTCTCTTTCCTATCTCTTTTTTTGTTAACTTAACTTTTTCACACATGTAAAGGATTGCAAATTCTTAGATGTGTTAATTGTTAATAAACTGGAAGATAAATACAAGTTAGCAATTTTCTTTGGATGGGCCTGGCAATCAACACTGGTTGAAATGGCATGGAGTGACTCTTGCAACTTGTAAAATATTTCAAAAGATGGTGCAAGAATTATGCACAATTTACGATGCGCAACTAGTAAATTTACTAATACAGTAGAACCCTGTTATAACATTCCCACATATAACATTTTCCTGCATATAACATTTTCCTACATATAACATCACTTTTCTTTGGTCCCACTATTTTTCCATAAAGCACAATGCATTAATTTCCTGATAACAACTCTAGTATTTTCATTTCCTGCATATAACATCTTTTTTTTCTCAGACATTGACCATAACGTGGGTAAAATTTTTCTTAACTGAATTATTTTAGATAAAATAACTGAGCTGTAGAGTAAAAAATTTTGTAAAAAAACAAATTAATGTCTGGGAATGTATCATAAGTGTACATTACAGTGATATTAAAGACTGTGATCCTAAAGATGACGATCATGAACCTACAGAAGACAAGTGGGAAAGCCTCTGTAATACACACAATGTATGTATTCATCATATTTCTGATAGCACAAAACAATAGCCTTATTTAATTTCATTATAGACTTATTTACTGTACATAAACTATTGAATTTTAAGTTACTTTTGTGTAATATACATTAATTGGTGCAAAAATATTGATTCCTGCTTATAACATTTTCCTGCATATAACACTTTTTTCACAGGGTTCTACTGTATTAGTTAGTTTAAGTATGTTGTGCAGCAGGGCCTTGTTCCTCTGTTCCCTTCGGCATGGGGATGTTTCATTGTATCTTGAGGTATCGTAATTGTGAACTACAGGGCGGAAGAAATTGACCATCTATACGAGCTGTTAAGCCCACCCTGTTATGCTCTTCACTTATTGTTCTAAGTTCTTAGTTAATTCATTAGTTAAAATATATTTTATAGTTCAAATGTAATTAATCCTTATGATGGGGTCGTACCCAAAAAATAATATTTTACTAATTACATCATAATTTTTGCTCAGATGTGGGTGAAAGCCTGTTGTAAGGTTAAGTATTTTACCTGAGAGCTATAATATTAATATACTTAAAAAATTAACAAAATAACCAGCAATTCTACCATGCTTTGTTATGTCCCACATTAAGAGGGCATGGTACACAATTCAACGCTAAAAGCATCAATCTATAACTGTAGGTTTCTTGAAGCCAATTTGCGAAAATAAAACAATAGCAATCTTAGGCAATAGTTTTAGCCAACGTTTTAAACAAAATTGTTTCCAGTGTTACGAACTTCTGAGGCACAATCTCTGACGCTGGAACCTCGGGCATTTAACTGCTATGCAAGAGATTACTCGTAACGAATTAGTAATTCTGGATAAATATTTACTCATAAAGTTTGCAAATACAATTATCTAGGATTGTCATTGAGTATTTTATCCATATTGGCTTCGAAAAAATTTATCTTTTCTGTGTTTATTTATCTACCACGCACTCTTTTTTTTTAGTACAGAACATATTTTATATTGTAGTATACCCACTATGTTTGAAGATGATTGAGCAGAAAGGTTGTCATGTTGTTCTAGAGATAACTGGTTACGACCCAACGAAAGGTCGCCCTAAAATTGCAGCATGGCTGTCAAGAGTCCAGAAGGATACACAGCCCTTCTACGACGAGGCTCACCTGAAGGTGTGGGGTATTGCGAAGAAACACAAGGGTGTTGTTCCTTCCGCACCGTCTCACCTCTGAACTGTGTGAAAAGCACAGTTTGAACAGTGCAATTCTATTGCATGTGTTGTTGCTAGAAAAGAGCTAGCTACTCAAAGATTTTATTTTTTAAAATGTACATCAATATAACCTAAATAATGTGTCAATGTTGTGAAATAGGTCTATTGGGTGTAGGATTCAGATTAAAATGTTTCTCTTTACACTTTTATGCCATTGTTGAGAAAAATACTTATGAACTGCCAGCTTTTAAAATGATATTTGTTTGTCTTTTTGAGATTATATAGTAATTGTGGATCAAGAAAAGTATGTAGATAGATATTTTTATACTATGTGTAGCAAGTAACAATCAGTAGCTACTAAAGTGGAGGATAATTAAATAGTTATGAATTAATATTCTGATGGTTAAGGTTAGTAAAATGACAATAATAACTGGAAAGTGTGTTTTGTGATACAGAATAAATGTGTTGGTCGAACTGTATGTCTGAGTTAATTGGTTTATTTTCAGACACCCAAATATGACAGAGTAATTTAGTATAAGAGTTTTGTTTAAGGTGGCCACTTAGTTGACGCTTGAACTACGTGCAGTGTTTTCGGATTTACATTTTTTCTCAGAGACAAGTAAATGTGCCTTCATGATGCTCTTGTACAGAAAAAATACACACTACAGACTACTTTCGAAAATACTTTTTAGACGCCGTCCTTTTTGGAAGCATTGTTTTAAAGCCCTCAAACTTGTCTAAAATCAGCTTTTCAAGACTGTTTTCTCAAGGTATAGTGAACTTTGCTACAATGATTGTGTTCAATAAAATGAAAGGGAGACACCTTAAAGTCACACAGTAAAAACATTACTGCAGAAACACTGTGCGCACATTTACAACTTTGGGTGTACAGGCAATATCGCAGCCTGTAGTGCAGTATCAATTTCCACCTCGCACACACGAACACACCCTTCATCAGGTGACCGCTTTAAGCAGCTTCATGACAAATACCATTGTTGTTTCAGAATATGTCACTTGGCAAAATTAAGTTATAGCAGTTGGAATAAGTCTTTGTTAGATGATACAGTTAGAATACAGTGTACTGTATTTTTTGTTTCATGTTGTCTCAGTATGTGTACTTGAGAATAGTGTTTTTTTTGTTTTGTCTTGTCTTCATTTCATGTGTAAGTCTTATCATTTCTCTGTGCTCGCTAGTTGTTGGAGGAAAGGGATGAGGTACGGTTCACAGCTGTAGAAGTGACGGGGCACAGGTTGTCACATGCATCACAAGGCAATTAGGTTACACAGAAAATATTTCATGTGTATTTGCTTACTAAACAGAATTACTTAATGTCTAAATAACCTGCATGGTTTATGTACAGTATTAATTAATTTGTGATGTTTGTAAAGTAAATAGTTTAATGGGAAGTCAAGCACAAGTATTTCAGCAGGTAAAAATAGATTATAACATGCAAATAAACTTGCAGACAAAGAGACATACGCTGTAATAAAGACACACTAACCACAGCAACATAAAAACCTCTTAGCAGTCTCACATTATTTCCAGCAGCAGTGTAAGTTATACATTTTCTCACTGCTGTAGACATGCATGAACACTGGCTAGAATAATTATTCTGAAGAAGTATGTGTGTTGGCAAGATATATAATAAAAATTCTATACCTTGTGAATATGCTTGAAAATATGTATGTTATGTATGCGTAAATGAAACTGATGAGACAGAAGACAAGAACATACCTACATAACTAATGAACCTTCCTCATTGTTGGAGCGGATTAACCTTAAATGTAAAATCTGTCTCGAAGGTAAAGAAATATGAAACAATATCTAAATGTTTTATAATGCTTGCTTAAAACATGGTGGACCTACAATAATGTACACGGGTGAAATCGAAGTTTTGGTAAGAGTGTGTATGAATATTTAAATTACTTTCTATTGGTCCATCATTCTTGAAAAGTAGGTATTGAAAGTTATGTATTAATGTAGTAAAATCTTAAAAAATTAGGGAGAGACATTACTAAACACTGCATAAGACACATTATGAAAGGCTACAAGTTGTGCGAAAGAATTTTTTCCTTTGAAATGAAAGCAAGAAAATATTTTTATAGTTTCAAATAAGTGAAATTAACTTCCAAAAATTACATTTACAGAGGGAGGAATTTTATGAAACAAAAGAGTACTGTCCCATCTTACCTTGTTGTATATTTAATTACTTGTTGTGTGGAGTACTGTTCTATCTGCTACCATAGTTATAATATATAAATTGTTAGAAATGTGTGCTGGCAAGGAAGAGGGACACTAAATATTCTTAAGGCTGATGTCTATTACTGCTCGTGTAGAGCTAATATTACAAAATAAATATTAATAAAAGGATATGTTGAAAGAGTACATAAGGCACGTTGTAGAATACTTGAATTTTAGTTGGATTCTTGAAAACTTGAATTATTGTTGAAACCTTAAACCTTCCACAAATATATTAATTTAGTAGGCGGCCGACAGATATGGCACGCGGATGTCTAAGTAGTGCTAAAGGAAGGATACGCAGTGTGCAGCCGTGCTGCATGCGGTGGGATGAAGGATACAAGACCGTGCAAGGGTTACATTTTTATGTCTGCAGCTGAGCTGAAATGCAGGCGTGCACTAATTGTGCTCACGCAAGGATGCACATGAAAGGCGAGGTGTCTACCTACTGAGGGAAAGGTGCTTGCAAGCATGTACAGTATTTCCTGTGGGTACATAGTTGTATTACAAGGTGATAGCGGCGTGGCGAGATCCTAGGCAGAGACAGCGAGGGTTTGCTTGCGCGGACTGGGATGTAAAAATAAACTTTATTTATAGTTAGCACAGAAATATTACATGAAAATCAAAAATCATAGTACCCTTGAATTAAGAATAAAAGTTAAATTTAGTTAATAAACCACTCTCTTATTAAAAATAACAAAACATGTACCAAGAAAAATACAAATAATCAAGCATAAAGCTAATACAGTAAATGGCACAGTATAAAAGTTTGGTCGTAATGTAAACTTTAGGTACAATCCCTTATTCCTACTTTTTTGTAATTCTTCTTTTTTAAGCCTAAACGAGAGCAGATGTCTGGAATTAGTCTTCCAGTAATGACAGTCAATGGAATATCCTGATGCCAGTTTTTACTGATCATGTTGCTGTATTCTATCCAATTTAACTTATGATGTGTGTAAACACTCAGAAATTTGTGTTATATATTCTATAAATTTTTATATTGTTTGTGTTTAATACTTAATTGATACAAATTTCTACCCTTCAGAATGAAATTTACATAATTTGATTAAGTAAATTTAATATAAATGCATTTTCAATAAACAAGAAAAACTGTTGCACAAGCAGCAGAAATGATAGATCATGGCCTTATATTTATTTAAGGGTATTTTGTTTGCCTTTCTATTTCAGTTTGAACTTTGCAGGTTAGTCAAAGGTACCATGTTGCTGTTGTTTCTTCCTAAGAGCATAAATGGTTCGTTTGGAACAGCTGGCAACTTTGTAAGCTTCCTTACCTGCGTTAATAGTAACTTAACATACAGTAGAATCCCGTAATAGCAAGCTCGGTAATAGCGAGAACTCTGTTATACTGAAGTATTTTCGAAGAACCATAAAAAAATAGCAAAAGTTTTCAATGAAAAATTGTGATTTAATCAGAAGAAACATGTGTGGCAACATCATGTGACGTGGCCTTGTGGATAATTTTGTGACCATGTGAAGCTCACTTTTGTTATGTGCCTGATGTAGGTATACCACCCCCAGCTGTAGCTTCACTGCTTGTCGTGCTTGTTTACTGACAGCCACAGCGAAGGGCTGTGCTTGCTGGCTGGAAGATGGGGGGTTGCTGGTGGCTCGAACCAGCTTCCTTCCTCTCCCACGCTGTGAATGTTGCTGAGAGGTGAGTCGCAGCTTATATGGCTCAGAGAGGTGTGCAGGGTGGCGACAGGGCGGAAAAACCGAGAATAGTCAGGGAATTTTAGTGGCCTGAAAAAGTCAGGGAATATTCAGGGAAAATTCCCCGCCCCATCTCCTTTTTCGGAAATCAAAAAGCAATAGTTAAAATCACTTAAAATGAAGCCTACATCAATGGAGTAGCGCGGACTGGCAAGCGTGAAGATGTGTCTGGTGCCTTTCATCGGATATCACGGTACCATAATCCCGGGGAAGAAAGCCATAAGTAGCTGGGCCCGCTGCGTCACATTCGCCACTTTTATCCGTAATCTATTCAGTTGTTTACTGCTCGACCTTCCTGCTGATGCGGAAGGCTGGTTTTTATTTACGTGGTGTCTCGTCTCTCTCTTGGGCTCCCCCTCCCCCAGATGATTCCTTCTAATGCGGAAGGCTGATAACATGTCGGCATTTTATTTTGTGCGCTATACTTTATTAGTGTGATAAGCAGCTACTGGCTTGTAAAACGATACATACATCTATATTTTGTAACATGAGAAAGCAAACTTGCATCCTGCCATGCTTTTTTCTTTCTTTCTTGTTGTTTTCATCAACTTTAATTTGTAACACACAGTCGCCTATTGGAAAGAAGGGATGGTAGAAAGGGCGGATGGAATTCTATTTTTAGAGCAACAGTGTGTGCTTGTTTGTGAATATAAGATGGGTGAGGCGTCAAGGGGGAAGAACTTAACATGGCTGGAGATAGAAGACAAACCCCTCTGGGGGGGGGATGAGAGCTAGAAGGTTGTAGAGTTACAAAAAACTGATGAAGTACTGCTTTACATGCTTGTGGCAAGCACACGTCACAGGATCTCTCAGTGTGTACCTCTGCAATACTCATAAAATTTCATTTTTCCACTGAATTTTTTTGTGTAATCTTGTGTAGTACTGGACTTTTTTATTTTATTTAGTATGTAATCATGAAATATGTTTATTATCGGATGAGAGTTTTCTCCACACACAATTTATTTGTGTACTACATGAAATTGTAAATTTAATTTCCCAATGTAACAATTGTATTACTCTGAATTTTTGACATCAATTTAAATGAATTACTTTAGTTGCAACTGTCTGTTGTAATTTTGGTTTAATTATTTTATTTCAACATGCAGGATTAGAGTATGCAAAGTATATTGTTTATATTGTGTAAACTATGTAATGAATCTGTGTTTCCTGAGGTAAGAAGTTTTTACACAAATATTTTTTTCATGTGGTAGGCCTTTTAAATTTGTCGATTGTGAGATGCCATAAGTTAAGTATTACTGTAAATTTTTTACAGTCAAAATGTACTTAAGAATTGTAACTTTCAGTTCTAATTTTTATATTATTATAGGCATACTTAAAAAACTTGCGAAAATAGAGCACACAAAATATATTGTTGGTGTGTTTACTATGCAAGCAGTGTTTTCTGAGGCATGTATTTTTCATGCAAATTATACAAATCGTAGAAGTATTTTGGACATACATAATTGCAGCAAATGGTCACACAAAACCAGACAATACATGCAGACAAGCAAAAGGATGCTTTTGGTTGTTTACTTTTCTGTTTGTCTGCATGTATTGTCTGGTTTTCTTTGACTCACAGTTTGCTGCTATAGCGTATGTCCGTAATATTTATTTGATTTTCAACTTGCCCCGTCGCAAGAATGGTTTAGAAACAAGACAAATTTTTTATTAGTAGTACATTAAAACTTGTACTATGTGCAAAGTGCATTGAATTGGACAAAGAAAAAATGATTTCTTTTATAAAGCATAAAAAATTGGGTTAAAAAAATTTATTAGGTCAGGGAAAATTTTCAATTCGGGTGGGAAACGTCAGGGAAAAGTCAGGGAATTATATTCCCAATAGTTTGTAGCCACCCTGGTGTGGTAGGAGGGCATTAAGGCATTAGGAATGCAGGCGTCGACGTCGACCCACATAGTGCAACAAACCATCATGCACTTCATAATGAAGAACTTCACCTTGTTCCAATTTAGAAATAATATCCTGGAATTCGGGATCTTCCGCCTGAGCGGCCTGAAGGCGGGTATAAAATGATGTATATGTGGTGAACGCAGAACACACTGCTGTCAGTTCTTCGGGATCGCAAACGTAATCATCGGTGCAATACATCCGTGACAGCGCGTCCGCCACCACGTTGCTTGCACCAGTAATATGTCCTATGGTAAAACGATACTTCAACAGTCGAAAAGCCCAACGTCCAAGCTTACCAAAATCATTCGAGTGCCCCAATAACCAAGACACCGCTTGATTATCGGTGCACAAGTCGAACTCTACCGCACTCAAATAGGTGTCAAACTTACTTGTTCCCCACACACAAGCCAACGCCTCTTTTTCAAAAGCGCTAAGCCGTCGTTCGGAATCTGACAGTGCGCGACTGGCAAAAGCTACCGGAACTGCTTCGCCGTCACGCATCTGACCTAACGCGGCAGCCAATGCAATGCTGGAAGCATCTACGTTCAAAACAAAACGTGCATCGAAGTCGGCTAGGTGTAAGGATGGTGCTGCAGCCAAGCACTTCTTTAAAGCATTAAAGCTGTGCTCCTGCTCATCACCCCAATCGAATAGCGCATTCTTGCGTTTCAGCTGATTCAAAGGTGAGGCAAGCTCAGCAAAACGGGGAATAAACCTAGCATAGTATCCCATCATCCCGATGAACTGGGATACACCTTTGATAGTCTTCGGTCGCGGAAAGTTCACAATAGAACTTATTCTACCTGGATCCATCAACAATTTTCCCTCGGACACCACATACCCCTAAAAGTTCACTGACTGGGCCGCCCAAGTAACCTTAGCGGGGTTAACCGTAAGTCCAGCCTGCCGTAAACGACTCAAGACCTCTGTAAGATGTATCAAATGTTCCTCGAAAGAGTTGCTGTACACAATAATATCATTGATTTAATTGTAGACAAATTGGAACTTGAAGTCTGACAATACGTGGTCCAACACACGAGACAAGGCCTGTGTGCCAAAACATGCGCCCATAGGTATGCGGGTGAATTCGAATTGCGCCCATTGGGTACAAAATGCAGTATACTTTCGGCTCTCTGGGTGTAAAAGACATTGATGAAAGCTAGAATTCAAGTCAATTATACTGAAGATTTTAGCCTTGCCGAGGTACTGTAATGCAGTGTCAACAGTAGGAGCCTGAAATGGATCTAAGTGGATCTTATGGTTAACTTGCGACATGTCCATCACCAAACGGTACTTATTACTTACTTCCTTTCTTCACTAAAAAGGCAGGACAAGCATACTCCGACGTAGACAGAGAAATAACTCCTTCTGACAACTTCTCGATAATCGACCGCATGATCACCAATTTTGGCGGACTGTAAGAATAATGTGGGAGTCTCACGGGAATGTCGTCGGTCACACTAAACCTATAAGGGAGTACATTACAACTCCCAATGCGCGTCGTGATAACATCCAGAAATTTACTCAATAACCTTTGAACCTCGCCAGCCTAATGCGAGTCAAGGGAGACAATACGGCCACTCGGGGCGGGGGGAAAACAAACCCGAGAGATCAAAGGGCACACAGAATTAGGCGCAAAACGAAACCTAAGTTGACGAGCGTCAAGATCAATAATTGCATGAGCGTGGCTCAAAAAATCGACACCTAGGACGACATCTGCTACGAGATTTTCTAAGACCCAAAACCTGAAAGTCCATGAAAATCGATGTATTTTGAAATGCAAATGCACTACACGAGTACACTTGACCACGTCGCCGTTCGCGACACACATCGACAAAGATAAGGAATCAGTAGATGTAATCTTACAACCCGGATTTTTAGTTAACAGAGCCGATACGAAACTTTCGCGAACGAAAGAATGAGTAGCTCCGGTGTCAACAAGAGCAGCCCTGTCGTCACCGTAACACGACAACAACACATAACAATCTGTGCGCATATTAAAATGAACCCTGTCGTAACTCTCCGCAGCACGCACAAGAAGAGCACTCTTCAGTTTCCCCGACAAGCAGCGCGCATATGCCCAACACGACCACAACGGAAACAAGTCCGTAAAGCAGGCAGCACTAACTGAGAGGAACATTGAAAGGACAAATGCCCGAACTGCGAACAATTTTCACAGCGACGCGTGACAGGAGCAGAACCACTACAGGCACTATCAACACGAGAGGACACAACCTCAGACCCCGACGAAGCGCCGACTACCGCTGCAGAAACATGCGGAACATTAACATTTCCATCAACAGCTTGCACAACATGAGGACGAGTGGATCTCACAGGCGGAACCAAGCGAAAATACTCACGCTCGTTCTCTAGCTCTCTTTCAATATCAAGCGCTAACAAACGCAAATCCCCAAAGGAAGTGGGCTGGGCACGAACAAACCTGTGTCGGCGTGCCTTGGGTGCAAGGCGATCGACTATGCTAGGAACAAATTTAGTCTCGGCCCTAGTGAGATTCATCGCAACAGCGAAACATCGCACATCCTGTACACATCCTGACACTGTCTCGTCGGGTCTCTGAAATCTATCTACAAACTTCCGTTTGATACGCGACCACATGGCCGCGGAACCCGCATGCTGTAGTAACCGAGCTTTAAACTCCTCGTAGCCTTGCGCATCACGCAACACATCGCCTAAAATAGAAACAGCATGTCCCTCCAAGCAAATTGACAAACACGTCAGAAATGCGCAATCATTGGTACCGGGAATACTGCCGTATACCTGTTCTACTGACACCAAGAAGCGCAACACATCCTCTGGCTGAACTACGCGCAAAATACCTACTCCCTTTAAACGCGCAATTAAAACAGTTTGCGCCACAGTAACAGGCCCATGAGCGGCAAATACATTACTCCCCAAATTCAACTGTTCAATGGAACGCAACGAATTTACATATGCAATTGCGCGAATGCGCAACGCTGTCACATTTTTAGTATTCTCAAACTCAACCCCGGACTCACGTAAATATTCCCCTAAGTTCCAAGTAACCCATCCTATAAACAAAATCACACCCTCTGGCGGAATGTGCCATGTTGACACTGTTCGGCCACAACCCCACAAGTATCTTGCTAACGGAAAATGCGACAACGCTTGCTCGGGACTCAAACCCCAGCAGAGTCGCGCAGTTTAATGTACCACACTCTGGGCACAAGAGACGAAAGGGTTCAAGTTACCAGAGAGGGTAAACACGACAAAATAACCAAACTAGATAATACAGGGGTGGAAACTATGTATTATCAATTATCACCCATTACATACAATGATATCGGGAAGGGTGTACAATAGTTAACATAAGGTTACACATTTAATTGCCCACAACACGGCCTGAAGGGCCATACAAATCAATAGCGCAATTAGATTCGGGCCCCCTCGACACGCCGCCGGTACGTCATAATTGATTAATCAAACCTAAAGAAACTAGTAAATAACGTAGGGTAAATACGTGGCTTACCGAGCCGGCAACAAGATGACGACCCGTGCACCCGAACCAAAACTGTACACTTACCGACCGAGTGCCGAGAGGACACGACCTTTCACGGACGGAGGCGGAGACCAGAGTGCCTCTCTGCGGCGGGTCACCAGCAGATGCTGGCCAAGGAAGGGAGGGGAGGGCCAGGAGAGGGAGGGCGGCCCGAACAGTTCCGATGCGGCCCGAGCTTGGCCGAAGGTATCGGTTCCACACCCCAGCGTCCAGCGCGCGCACACACGTCTGCTGCCGTAAAAGTAGTTTATTGCTCCCGTTAATCCAGGTCAAAGCACCAAGTCATGTTCGGTGGGGAGAAACCCCAGCACAACGTTATGCATGAGATGTTGCCAGGTAGCTCGCTTTGTTGCCACCTGATCTCACTGCTGATCTGGACTCTGGAGTGAGTCACTGATCCTCGTACAGCACAAAAACTCAATAATCTGCAGTGTTACCGGCGATAAAAAAAAAGCAATAGAGAAATACAAAACTGCAGTGCAGCAGGGTTTCTTATATAATTTTTAACACAGCTATGTGCCGAGTTACAGGAACGACGAGGACAAAAAAAAGATTCCAGCTATCAGTCCTGTCTGTGTAAAACATCTAGAAGGCTGGACTCCCTAGTTCTAGTTTGCCCCCTCCCCTTTGGCCGCTCCTACTTGGTCTGCCTCTTGGGTGTCACCACCCCCTCGAGACACAACAGTTCTGGAACCTACTGCCCATTCCACAAACATTGACTACTGGTACCATAAAGATTTCTGAAGCACACTTGTGCCAAAAGTTGCTAACTTAAAAAGTTACTACACTCTTTTTATCTACATAAATTTAGCTACGTTCATTAGTGACAAGAAAAATCACATTGTTACTGTTTAAAAAATTACATTAGTTTTACTACAGAAATTAAATGTTTTACAATAAGTGAACTTCAAATTTTGGCTCTTTGGTGACAAATAATTTTTATTTTTTCCCCCATAGTATTAAAGTGGTATACAGTATAAGCAAAATTTATGTTTAAAAAAATCAGTTCTTTTCATAACTATAAAATGTAATAAACATTACATTTCCAATTATTTTTGTTTTTTAATGTTGACCTTTGCCTTATACTGTTGGTAGCAATGGCTTTTATTCACTGTAATTTTTTATACTTTGTGGAGATTCGAACCCATGACACTTATCCAAAACTCGTGACACACTGTACTCTTAATATTAGTACAGTATGTTTGCAAAGACGTACGTATGTATTTTGATTTTTTATTAAGTGCTAGTATCTATTTTCTCTGGTGGCGCAATGGAGTTTATTACACAGTCCCAGTTAGCCTCCGTCGTGTAGTTGACTGCTGGAACCTCCCCACTGTAATGCGTCATGGCGCTTGGATGAATGCACTTATTTCGCCACCAACAACGTATCCTGGTCACAACACCATAAATGTGACGGCTCGGCTGACGTAAAGATGAAGTTACATTACTAGTGGCCAAATGTGATCATACAGTGGTCCCTAAGGATCTATTTGCAACAGTCTACTCAAAATTAAAAAAAAAAAAAAAACTTGTTGGCGTGACTGTTTATTTAAATAACCTTTTTTTAAAAAAATCAACTTTACATACTGAAAGTTTTAGATTACAATCATAACAGTCTTAAAATATCAGCCTGACGCTCCCGGGAGAGAACAGCTCAACCCCTAAAACTGGATGAATTTAAACAATGTTTGAAAAAACTAAAACCAGCCACGACATCGCAATCGCACCATACTCGCGAACACACGAGCCATCCACTCAGTGACTAAAGCACTGAAAAGCTTTGTTTGACTATAGAATACTCATGCCTGCTCGGCCACCTCTCTCCCACTCAGCCCACGCACCGTTTCAGACAGCCATCCTTGTTCACGCCCAAACATGTCCCACACCACCATCTCGCTCCACTCTCGAGCAACAAGTAAACATGGCCTTCCCCGCGAAGCTTGCTCTCTCCCTGCAGCGCCTCTAGCGGCCACCCAGCGCACCAAGGTAAAAATGTAACGGAAAATTAATACTAAATTAAATATAATAATAAATTACAAACTTTATACATCTAAACAACCCGTAAAGTGAAAATATAGCTTTAAAAACCAAAATTAGTTAATAACTTACAACATAATTTTAAATAAATTTGAACTATGTGTCCTTTCATTGACCCAAGCCAGCCCGCACAAACATGTTACCGTCTCTCTCGCACACTCAACGAGCGGCGGCGCACGTGCACTTTGTGAAAAGTAAAATTATTAGAAAAACTGTAAAATCTAAATATAGCGATTCCAGGAACTGAGTAGGCACACCTGTGCCATCCAATTATACTTGCCAACAATACACCCAGCCCTGAGTTACAATACAATAACAGTTAAGCTGCCAATGATAATATTAAATTTAAATTAAAACACAAAGTTGCCTCAGCCTAAACAAACCAAATTAAATACATATAAAATCTAACAATTTCAAAACTGATACAGATAAAATGCCAAACAATACCTTACCAAACTCCTGTCAACAATACCCGAAATAATTCAATAGAAAACAGCAAATTCAATAAATCAAACATAAGGAAATAAATTAAATAAAAACAAGACATGAAATAATAAGGGCCTAAGTGGTGGGTGAACCGCGTCACACCACTCAAACAGTAAGTTGTGCAGAAACTCTCGGCTTAAATTCAAGCACGCGTTCGTGAGGTAACAGTACCTAATGTCCGCCTTCTTCGGCGATCACCTCATAGTCCCTAAAATCTACAGAAATGGAACTTTCTCCCCGAAAATGTGCCTTAAAACACACCAGCCAATAATAGCTCATCTCGGAGGACGGTAGGGTAATTCTGTGTAGCGATTACTCTTTAGGTTGTTATTTGTTTACAGTAAAACCTCTTTATAACGACCCCTCACGGTTCCCGAGATTAGTGTCGTTATAGAGAGGTGGTCGTTATAAAATTTCGGACCAATTTGGAACCTCTACATGTCAAAATAGGCAGTTTTCACATTAAGACCATGTTCAGTCATCTTAAGCAATAATAAATCTTACATTTAAACTAAGCTATAAACAAAATTTATGACCAGGCATCTTTTAAACAAAAGACGATTGTGTATTCTACTCTCTGGGCTTTTCTTTTACACAGTGAACGCTTAGAAAGTCACGCGCTGTGAAGTTACGTGCCGTGTCGCCGCTTGCTTGTTATCGGCCAGCTGCTAAGGCTTGGCCGGCCAGGAGGATAGACCATGATGTAGGGGGGGGGGGAGGTGAGTGCTGGAGATGACTATGCACGCATGCACCAATCAATACCACAGCCACAGCAGCTGTCCTCTACAGCGCGTCAGCTTGCTCTGCCTTGAGACAGACAGAAAGATAATCACGGGCGTGCACTGTGACGTAACGTTATCGCTCACTTAAAATATTAAACTTACATGTTATTGCGTAAAATATTTCGTTCAGGACAAAGAAAATGTAGCGACATGGCCTCCACTCTACTAAAAGTGTACTATTAATTAGTTAATTAATTAGTTAACAGCATAGTCGTAGCTGTTGTACGAGCAAACGTTTAAATTTATTAAAGAGTACACAAGGAAAAAATAATCATGAAAAAACTACAAGTACACTAGTAAGAAAATTACCAGATATAATATCCAACATGTGTGATAAATTAGGCAGATCATTTGTTTACATTTATCACTGCGTTCGTTGACGGGATGCTAAACAAACATACAATAAAAGAAAGTCTGACACATTAAAGGGCAGAACAACTGTTTCCTATTTTTTAAAAAAAGTCCTCCGCTTACAGGCAAGTTTTGTGCTCTAAGTTGGCCGAACCATTCCAGCTCAGCTTCCTCCAAATTGGCGTGCATCTTACGCCTTAGTTTTTTTTTACGTTTGCATTGCGTCCTTCCTTCTGCACTGCATTTACGATCTCGTCCATCATTTTTAAGATTGTAAACAATGTTGATTTCGGGATGCCGAACTCCCGTGCAATCTCTGACTTCGGCTTCTGTGTCGATTCCACTTCCTTGATTATTTCATACTTCTTCAGAAACGACAAGCTGACTCACTTTCCACTCATTATGGAAATGTCAAAAGTCCGTATGAAGTTTTAAAAAAATGTATGGGTCGTCAACAATCGTTTACAAAATCAAACCTAATAATCGTAACCAAATCGAAAGCCAAAAGAACTGTGTGGGTCGTCAATATTCGTTCACAAACTCAAACCCGTTCACAAACTCAAACCAAATAATTACAAATTGAAATCGTGAAAATAAGCGTAATAAGTCGTCATAAATCGTAAAAATCCAAGAGAAATGCAAAAGTCGCACAATAAAGTTGTTATAATAGAGCAAACGGAGAGCGTGTTGCGTATCTAACAGCGACAGAGAGAACACAGGCACGTGAACAAAGGTGGAGAATGCCGAGCGCGCCGGGTATTCACGTGAGGGGAAAGGAAGATAAGAGTACCGTTACGGCTGGAGAGAGGAAGGATGAGTCACCGCTTGCCGCGTGCAGTACAGTTCTTGCCACTAGTAATGCAACACGGCGCACAAAAACCTAATTTTTTGCCTATTTCCTTGAAATTTTAAATAAAAAAAAATTTTAAAATCTTGGTTTCCCAAAAACGGGTCGTTATAGACAGGTGGTCGTTATAAAATGGGTCATTATAAAGAGGTTTTACTGTGTATTGAAATTTTACTATGTTTACATTGGCAATACTACACACATTTGTTAACACTGATTTCTTATTTAATTATTAATTTATATTAATGAACTGTAGACCCCTCTTAAGCCCTGCCCTCCGGCTGGCAACACTTTTTTTTTTCCCCTCCATACCAATAATATTGCTGTCTACTCCACCTGTCGGCGCAATCTTTAATTTTTACTCTTATTCTACAATTTACAGATCTGAAAATTGAGATGGTAAAATTACACCTAATTATAAATTTCCACCCTGAGCAAAAAGAAACTTGAAATACATTGATATGGTAATTTTCAGCCTATTACAACTTTTGAGCTTCCACTGAGTATTACGTTAGAAGTTTAAGCAACATTCCACATTATGTGTGTTGTTTTTAACGAAGCGGGCCAACATCAAACATTATACTTATGTAATTTATTCGTGACATTGGTTATTCAAGTGTATAAATTTACACGTATTGAGGTATAACTGCACTGAAAATTAATTAATTTTACAATGATAATTGAAGGTTAATATTAGGGATGGGATTTTCTATCCTTCAATTCCTTAATTCCACAGATTCTTGCTGGCATCGAGGGGAAAATTGCGTTTTTATAAATTTCGATTCTTTCGATCTTCTTGTTTATTTCTTTTGATAAGATGCTTACATTGGGATAACCTCATTAATTTTACCGATTGTGTAGGGTATTTAAGTTTTATGTCTTTCACGAGACAATATTTTTGCGATTCAGATACCACAGCAACTTAAATTGCTGTACACATTTCCTAAGACACTAACCTTGAAGGAACGTTACAATCTGTTATGATGATATAATGATAAATTTGCGTAAAAACTTTTTTGTAACATTTACATTTCAATTGCAACAACAGTTTAGAAATGTGTTAAATATAAAACAAACTTACTAGTCAGTTCGTAATTAATAGACACGTGCTGGTCGTAATGGCTAACCTTGACGACTCATTACTTAAATAAATCACTTTTGTCAGCCACTGATGAAGTATATAAATATACTGATAATTACTTGCAATTTCATTAAATTAATTAGTTAGTTTAATTCGTGTAAGGTGATATGTTTTGTTCCCACACTAGAAAATGGTGTGTTACCGAAGAGACAGAAACAACATAGGCCTACACACAAAGACAAAATGCACGTAACATAAAAACACTGCACTCATATGGACGCACTAATAACATTCACATTCTAAAAAATACATTACGATTAACCAAAATATTTAGGCCTAACTGCAGAGATCAGCATTTCTTTTTAGACAACACTTGTATGGCGCCTGCATAACATACAAATACAAACAGCTCGGTGGAACTTTTACAGGATGTCTGGCAACCTGGAAAATGGGGAAAACCTGGAAAAGTTGGGGAATATGGTTGTCAGGGAAATTTGTGAAAATTCTTGAAGTTACTTAAATTGTTATATAATACTTACTTTCAAACGGTTAGGTATTTACGTAGGTTTTGCCAAACATATATTTTTTTTTACTATGGGCAAAAAAATTTAAATAATGCTGTCTAAGACTTAGGCTCTAAGCTTAATGGCATTTATTTGAATTCGAGCGTGCGATAAAAATCTCATTATTTTCCGCACTAAAGTTGATGAACAAGCCTAGTCTGAACCAGCAGTTATCAATTTATTTTATGTAGTGTTAGAATATTCCATACGAAGCCTACTTTCACAGAATTGTGATTGCCCTAATGTGATGGACCTCAGTCGTAGTGTTTCTAAAATTGTTTAGTTTTACCTTTATTTCATGTTTATTTTGTACCAATCTAGATCAATAATAACAAAACTATTTGTGTTGAAGTTGTCACTGTTACCTATGTTTCAGTAGATTAATATCCAGTATTTTGTAATACAGTGAAGCATTGCTTGTCTTACATAAATGGGCCATCAGAACGTTGGAGATTTCAAGGAAAAACCTATTAAATTCCAAACTAACTCCGGATATTGCTCAGGAGTAACAAAAAATAGAATTCATGCATGTTAGCAACTTAAGTGTCTTGCCAATTTATATGTTTATTTGTGCTATGGGGCCTAGGATAATATGGAGGGTTATGTAAACAAAAGTTAGGTAACTAAAACTATATTTAAGTTAATGTAATTCCTTTTTTCGAAAGACTAGTGCAGTGAACATCCATTTAATGCCCATAATGTGTAAATAAAGGTATGGTCACATCCTTTATATTGCAGAATTGCTTTCCTGCATGTGTCATGTCCCCTAATGTGAGTGTTATAATGGTCTTCCACTGTATTTGCACATTATGCATTGTTTTCATTCATGTTTCTGGAAAATTACCATTTTCTATGGAAAACCTGGAAAAGTCAGTGAATTTTTTTATCCTTGTTTGCTGGACACCTTGTTTTAACGTTGGGATGGAAAGTTTCACACAGTAATCGCAATTCAAGAATCCATTACCATAATTTCATAAAATGTTTTCAATCTCGCAAAGTTAATAAATGAACGTGTTCACAAAGAAACCACAAGCTCATTCAGAAAAATGTGAGTGCCGAACAGTTGTGCTGATGGCAGCCGGCTTGGTGGACTAACATGACAGCGTTGCCAGATTCAACAATTCCGGAGTTGCCATATCATCTACTTGACAGATACAGAAGAGTTAAATAGGTATTCTCAATTGATCATCAGAGGTTAGCTACGTTGCGATATAATGTATCGCAGCAATAAGCTCGGTTTAATTTTTGGACCCAAGTATGTTTCACTCGAATGACTCTTTTAGACTCAAGTTGAAGTTTCACTTTCCTCCACACTAACCTCAGCAGTTTTTGTAACAGTCTTTAACATTGCACCTAGTCACGTGTGCCGGTATCCGTGGGTTCATTGCCTAACTTATAAAATGTGAAAACACTGTTAAGTTAGTTCTTTTGTTTCATATGCATAGTGTAATTTTGAGTAAGTTACATTTCTTGTGTAACTTAAATTTTTTAGTGTGCTAGAGAAATGTGACATTTTATTTTTCAAATTTGTCTTCAGTGTCCAAAATTTTTAAATGATTTACCTGTATGTATTAAACATCTGTTAATTATAAAACATGTATCTAAGTAGGGATTTAGCTTTTTGGCTATATTGTAAACAGTTCTGTTTACTAACTATTGACATGTCCTAATTTTCACTATCCTGCTACCTCTACTAGATAAAAATAATATTAACCTAAAAGCTAAAGTGCATTATTTATATTTTATGTGTGTGTGAACAATTACAAGTAGCAAGTACAGAATTCAGAATAAAAATAATTTAAAAGAAGTCATTATAAAATATGTTCCTAAAGGTTACCAAAAAACTGAAACCACGGAATCATGCTGCGGGAAGCGTTGCCAGATTGTCTATATTTACTACAATCATAGCTGGTTATTTCGGCAAAGGCAAACCAAGTTGGAAGCGTCCCATAGTGCCACTGCAGACAGCCGAAGCTTTAACTTGTGTTCGTAACTCTATGGTGAGCGTGGTCCACACCTGTCCGGAGACCTAGGTTCAAATCACGTACAGGACACCTTTGTTTTACTTACCTGTTAAGAAGAGGACTTCAGTAACCCTTTCAGCGACTTCTTAGATGCTTTTAATTTAGTTGCACTTTAGAAACATAACTTTTTTTTATTTAGGCATATTAAACCACAAACTCTAGCAACCTTTTTTACTGAATCTGTCTAAAATGTTCATTACTGATTCTAACACTTTTTTTACACAGGTAATAGTTTATGGCCACAGTAGCTGACCAATTAGTTTTTAACATTTGTCGGAACGGAGTTTCAAGGTGATATTAACTTTCCATGCAATTGACATTTCTTGTCTTGGTAATATTTCATTGTGTTGTTCTGTGTTGCATGTTACTTGCTATTATCAAAGCACTTTGTGCATTTCGTGTAGTAATTAAAATCCCAAGTTGGCACTTTTTTTGGGATATGCAACTTAATTGTGAACAGCATTATTTTCAGATGCAACATACTGAGCGCAGTGTTGAGATAATGCGTTGAATTAATATAATTTAAAATTTTCGTAATGTTTGGGTTTTAGGCTAGGTTAAATTTTTAGAAGCTAAGGTGTCTCTTTCAAAGTACACAAAATCTGTGTTGGATAGAAAATTATGATTTTTCAGAATGGTTAAGACCAGCTGTTAATAACTCATATGCTGCGAAATGGGTTTTGGGTAATTTCAAATGAAGTTGTCCAACGAATTTTAAAAAATTAGATTTTTTTGGTATTGTTTTCTTAACATTTAGGTACTTCAAAAATGGTACTATTTTAATCATATTTCTGCTGGTTTTTTTTTGTAGTGGCCATTTGTGTTTGACAGAGTGCAGCATATTTGCACAATGTAGGTGTTTACAGCAACCAGACTAGCTCATTTCCTATTAGTCTTAACATTAGCATTCACGAAACAATTTATTCAATAAGAAACATTCTACAAAACGAGGTATACAATTTACACTTAAATAGAATTCTACAGGGAAAATTTAATCTTTAAGCTACAGGTTTTTTTGGTAAAAAGTTCTTTATTCAAAGGACTATTACTCAAAATGGAGATTAGTTTCGAAGCCAAGTATGTGTAAGTATATGTGTATATACACCAACTTTTGATATCGACACACTCCTCCTTTTTTTGTAAAAATGTTTAGAAAATCATGGAAATTGAACAAAATGGCATTTTTCAAGGCAAAATAACTCTGTTGGGGACCGGTATAGAATGTAAAATTTCAGGGCATAATCCTTCTATATAACAGTATTGCACACCAAAAATGTTGAGTTTGAGATTTGACAGAAAGTCTGTTTCTAATATTTATAATAATTATTTGAAATAACATTTACTAGCTGTGAAAAAGTCACACGTTTGTGGGATAGTTACTTGGTTACATGATTTTTTTGGTAATACTGTATTACGTATTTTTATGAGATTGTACAAAAGCTTACAGTTAGAAACTAAAGGCAGTCAATAAAGCAATAAAAAAATTTACAGACAGTTTCTAATGAAAGTTTCTTTACACAAATGGCAAATTACAAACTACAGTAGAGCCCCAATTTAACGAACTCGGGAATAACGAAAACAGGGATTTAATGAAAGGATTTTTAGGAACCTTCATAAAATAACAAAAAAAAAAAAAAAAAGGTATTAAATAACTGACCGAACTTTGATAAAATCTAGTATTAATTGTAAGCTAAGTCCTTTAAAAATACTAGCACCGACCGCCGTATATACTTATTTCTCCGTAGAAAGGCTTAAACCATCCGTCGAGAAACCAAAAAAAAATTAGTTAAAATTTGTTGAAAACTTTGGCCGCTGGAGTGATTTTGAGACACGAACGTGCGGCCGAGCGAGTGACACTGTGTTGATAACAAGCGCGCACCTAGATCCTCATCCAGGCGGCTGGCGAGTGAACGAGCACCTAGGTAGCCAGTCTCCACAGCGCGGCGGTGAACAGCGCAGGCACTAATTCACAGATAGTGCTTCGCCTCTCCGTTAGAATGCGCTATAGTGCCACTTGCTCTGCGTGATTTTTTACACTAGCGTCCCGTGATAAAACAAGCTCGTTTTAAAAAAAATGCATAATATTATTTATACAGACCTTATACAACGAATTAATTACCATAAACATAAATAATTGGTTTCTCCGATGCTAAAAAAACGCTTGAGTGCAAAGCATTTTTAGCGAGCAGTCCAATACGAGTTTGTTTCACGAGCGCGGCTGCATACAAGCTACAATGGCTGCCACCGTGCATATTTAATTATTATTTAACAGTTCTCTTGCAAACATTATTTCAGTTTTCATTTTAAAAATTGTTACTATTTTTCATGGAATTTTCCTTAATTTAGTTGGTGGAGTGGGCCGGAGAGAGATGGAAATATTGACGGCTCGGCGATGTTAGTCATCACTTCTCATGTGTTGATGGCGCGTGCAAGGACGGCCTAACTCACCATACGCAAGCTCGCCTAGCATTCAACTAAAAGTTTTTTCGCCAATTTTTTTTTTTTTTTTTTTTTTTTTTTTTTTTCCTTTTCACGGCTGTGGCTTACCTATTGCGGTAAATGCGTTTAGTTATTGTTTTAAGCCAATATACTTTTTTAAAATTACCTTGAATTCCGATGGAATATGCCCGAGGATTTAACTTTTGGGGGGGGGGGGTGTAGTCAGATTTAGAGTAGACATTTTCGGGTCCCGTGGCATTTTGTTAAATTGGGGTTCTAATGTAACAAGCTCATAACCATTTTGTAAAATTTCCGTATTGATTATTTTGTAGTATTTCAGGTAAATTTATATTTATTGAAAGGTGCTTAAATAATTATTTTGCAGTTTACAGACGAAATATTACTGATACGTAGTACAATAGTGTCGTAGTACATTAATCCCAATTTTTTTTTTACTTTACGATATTAAGCAGTCAGTGTGGGGTTGTTGGTTACAGCAAATTACACCGCTTTTAGTTCGAAAATACTATGTTGTATCACAATATTTGGCTGTCCAAGTTGGAGGGTTTTCGCCTCACCTATTATCACAAAATTTTTCGCAAACGTGAAACAGTTTGCACATTCCTTTTTTTTTTATGGGACACACAATTATTATTTCTGGATTTTTTCCAGTATTCATGAAGTAAGATGGCTTCATTTAGCAGAAAAAAATTGAAGGACACGAATGTAACTAATACCGAATCTGATGATGATAACGATTATGTACCCTGCTTCGATGGAAATAATTCAGACGTGGAATCTGTTGACTTGGGTAGTTGTGGCAGTGGAAGTGATAGTGATGGCTATTCATCAGACAGTTTTGTTTCAAATGCAAATGTACAACTTCAGCAGTGTAGCTGTAGATATAGATTCTACGTGTAAACCACTGGAGTGTTTTGAATTATTCTTTGATCAGGCAATGATTGAAATTGTTGTTAGGGAAACAAACAGATATGCAGAACAGTTCATTAGCAAAAATCCCCCAAAGGTGAGATCTCTGTGTAAGACGTGGACACTAACTACGGAAAATGAGATTAGGTTATTTTTAGGAATTCTCATTCTTCAAGGAATTGCGAATTTGCCATGGCAAGAATAGTGCTGGTCCGAAAGGAAGGTTCATTCTTCAATATTTCCTGAACTCATGTCTAGAAATAGGTTTATTCTTCTGAAGAAATTTATGCAGTTTGCAAACAATGATAGATTTGACCTTCCCAACCACCCCAATCCAAACTTATGGAAATTTTTAAAGCAATGGAGCATTTGCGTAACAGATTTAGAGAAGTCTATGTTCCAGAAAAATTTCTTAGCCTAGATGAGATCTTGATGCTTTACAAAGGCCATCTTGGATGGGAAATGTTCAACGCAAAAAAAAGAGTTCATTTTGGATTAAAATTTTTTGTTTTGTGTGAAATTGACTCTGGATACATTAGCGACTTTCTTTTATACACTGGAAAGAGCAGTCTACAATGAGAAATATGACAAATTTCCAATTTCTACCAAAGTGGTCCTCATTTGATGGATCAGTTCCTGAACATGGGTTATTGCGTAACTGTAGATAATTGGTATATGTCTCCAGAACTTGCGGATGAGCTTATAAAGTACAAGTAGGATATATGTGGCACTGTAAACAGCAGAAGGAAAGACCTGCCTCAAGGATTCTCAAAGGAAAAATTACAAAAGAGAAAAATTGAAGCTTACCAGCGTGGTTAAGGTCATGGCCCTAAAGTGGCAGAACAAGAAAACAGTTTGCCTGTTGAGTACAGTACACATTGCTACCACAAAAGTGGTGTAAAAAAACAGAAATGGAGAAGACATTGTGGAACCCAAAGTAGTATGTGACTACGACGACACTATGAGTGGGGTCAACCGTTCAGATCAAGAAAAGATCTAGGAAACAACAACACAAATGCTATAAGAAACATTTTCGTCGTTTCGTAGATCACACTGTTTGGAACTTTTACATCATTTTTTCCAAAATTTCTTCTGAAAAGAAGATTGATTTTGTAGAATACCGCCTGCAGCTCGTCGAAAATCATTTAGAGAAGTATTCAGATCCAAACAGTCGCGTCCCCAAGAGGAAGACCAAGTGCTACAGCTAAGCTACTGAGACTAACCGCCCGCCATTTTGCTAGTCACATTCCGCAGAATGCTATAAGAAAAAGAGCAGAGGCGACAGTGTGCAGTTTGCTGTGCTAAGAAGAACGAAAATTGAAAACTTATAAGAAAGGAAACGAGGATCTGGTGTAAGGACTGTGGCGTGCGACTTTGCTTGGAAGCGTGCTTTCATATTTACCACAATAAGAAAAACTACTAGATGCTGTTTTTTTTTTATTGTTTTTCTACTTGTGTACTGAATTATAAGTACAAACTGAACAAGGAAAGCTGTAAATATCTGAACATGTTCTATGTTTGTACATCGTAAATATCAAAGGTATTTTGTCTTATATAAATGTATAAAATTTTGTGGTTGAAATATTGACAAATGTGTTATCTAGATGATTTGAGAATATTCAACAATGAAAACCACTTCATTTCTTTGCTACAATGATTTGCAATTTTTGTTGTACATTTTACATCAAAGAAAATTTTGTACAAAACCTTTAATAAATATTCTGGTTGATTTTCCATGATAATGGATAATTAGGAACAATAATCATACAATAACAGTTTAATTAGTTTCTTCAATAGCATTGGAAAACATTTAAATGCAATGCTATTTCTTTGCCTACCTTACAGGGAAAAAATAGACTAATATGTCACTGGCGTGCACAGTTTACAGAATACGAGTACCTTTAAAAAATTTGGCAATGGTATTCCTATAAAGTAATTTGTCATGCTTTTACGTGAGTGAGACAAAATCATATTGATTTAATTCACAATGTACAAACATACTTGGCGAACTAGGCTACCATGTGAAGCTACTGCACACCATCTATTAGTGAAATGTTGAACTGCTGCATGGATCATAGCTAAGGTAGACAAAAATAAATTCCTACATACCAGGCTACATTGCTTTATGTATGTTGGCACGTACTTATACTCTATTTCATATAACTTTGGATACATTTGACAGCAACTTATGGGCAATAATTTTTTATTATTCTGTGATTTGTTGCACAATGCAAGATGTTTTAGCTCTAAAATAAAGCTGAAATGTCTATTCCAGCATTTCTACAGCAAAGTTGGTCTCGTGTAGTGACACAAATAACAAAATATTACAAATTATTGCCCATAAGTTGCTGTCAGATTTATCCAAACTTAATGAAATGGAGTACAGTTCAATTGTACAGTCAATAGGTACCTACAGTTTTACACAGGAAACACACAGAACCACATTCAACAATTGGCTGCTAACTACACCAGGAATGAGGCAAATACCGTATTTACCCATGTACCATCTGCACACTTTTTCTCGGAAACAAAATTGAGAAGTCGGTGTGCAGGGTCATACAAGGGAATCAACGTTTTTGGATGAACAGGGCATGGAAATATATTGTCGCGAAGCTAATTTTTGAGTTTTATGTTCGCAGGCGAGTTGCGCCGAACTTTGTTTAAATTAAATAAACCAGGAAAAGCGTAGGTCGCCTGTTACAATAAAGTTTCGTCAGAAGCGGGCCAAGGCTGACCAATTGTTGTGACATACGACCGGGGCTGCAGACCCGGTGTCGTTGTCGTGATAGTTTACAGTTTTGGAAGCACTTGGCTTAACTCTTGTTGCAAAATTGAGGCGTTACCGGAAAAAAACACTCTGGTGGTGCGTCAATTATAGGCGGGTTTTCGCTGACTGGCAAGGCCGCGTCATAGGAGGGGTGGTGCGGTGGTAGGGCGTTGGTCGCCAAGGGGCACGGTCATTATAGTCTGGAACATTGAGAGAGAGAGACCTTCTTCCAGCGAGTCGACTTGCCAGATCGAGCTAAAGTCAGTAAGTCACTGCTGTCCCACCCAGACCTCTAGATAAGTTTTTAGTAGTAAGACAATAAGGAAAGGCTAATGTAAATCACAGAGTAATTAATGGTTAAATAGAAGCCTTAAGACGGGAACACCAAGGCCGCGAACCAGTCCACAGACCTTTCATCTGTATCTAAGTACAGTGAACCCTCGATAACTCGGACTAAAAGGGGAGAGAAGCTGTCCGAGTTACGATTTGTCCGTGTTATCGAGGGGTGTCCGGGTAGGTGGGGTAATCAGTCATTAATCACAAGAAACACGAAGAAATTAAAACGCTATTATTTCTACAAGCAAAAGAGGCTGCAATAAACTCTGGTTTGTACGTAACTATCGTATCAAGTTACGGGAGGGCCACCATGCAGTGGGAAAATTAACGTAACGTGGAGGACTATAAAAGAATGTCAAACAAAGTGGGCAATCAGATCTTTATTTATTTTTTATGCTGCTACTTCTGGCTGATAATTTTTTTTATATCTGTGTTAGAAGCTGAAGCTAGTACCTGGCACCCTTCTAGTTTTCGTCTGGCTGGCGACAGCCAATGTGCGTGCACGTGTGAGAGAGATAAGAAATGATCGTTGGAGATAAGCTAGGGAGGTTGCGAGCGGAAGTAGTCAAGGTCAACCGGTACAGTCTCGTGCATTACAAATGCCGCACGTGACCAAACGCATCTCACACAAGATGTTTACATTGAAAAATACCTTACGCCCGAATGTTACAGCGTAGGGGCAGCAGCCAACTGCTAGCCTGATAGTTACTTTACCCTCCTTCAAAGTTACAAAGGTATAAAAAAAAATTAATTTTCCTCGTATACATGAATAAAAACGGTACTGTAATTAACAATCCTTCTGGGTCACTGTACATTATGTGAACATATTTTAACACTGCTAATTTTAAAATTTAATTTTATGTATGTAAATTGCATCATAGAACACATCATTTACAGCTGTATTCTTACACAAATTGCCATATTA
Source organism: Medauroidea extradentata (assembly GCA_003012365.1). NCBI lineage: Eukaryota > Metazoa > Arthropoda > Insecta > Phasmatodea > Phasmatidae > Medauroidea > Medauroidea extradentata. Next base: position 44,034 of record PNEQ01003009.1, on the reverse strand, counting down.
TAAAGCAATAAAATTGCAATCATGTTCTACAGAGTTACCGTATTTACTCGCGTAATCGCCGCATATTTTTGACCAAATTTTAGGCCCAAAAAATGAGGTGCGGCCATTATAAGGGGTTTTCAAAAAAATACCTTCTAAATTTTTTTTTGGTGTAGAATATAACAAATGTACATTTTTTTCTATGTTTACTCGTTCATAACGTGAACATTTCTTCTAAAATAAAGAAAAAGATTTTGTCGGTGTATAGTAAAATGGAAAAATTAGGACTACAAAATCTTGTTAATCCATTCACGTGCGTCACTCAACGAAAATGGTTTAAAATTATCCCGCATAAGACGTTTACATTTTAGAGTTCATTACATGTACGCTATTATTTCCCGTGAAGTAGTTTATAAATAAATCAGATTCACGCTTAAAACGTTACATCTCTCCAGACGCCGTTACGTTATCAACAGAGCATCATCAACAAGTGAGCGTGACTCATCGTGTCCGGCTTGGGCATGGATGTTGTGTTGTTCTTTCACCACCCACATCGGCTCTTGAAAACATTGTTGTTAAAGGGGCGTAAAACCTTCTCACTAATTTTTCTACATCGCAATGTGAAGCAATGATTTTTAATTTTTCTTTTTAATGTCCGGGACAATTTGTTTTGCAGCCCTGAATTCATTGCACATACCAGAACAAAATAATTAACCGTTTATGTGTCATTATAACCCATAGTTACCTTCATTTCACAAGCACCACACTGAAATGTTTATTTACGACACACGTGCGTGCCTGGCTCGCTGGGGGAAGTGGGAGGAAAGATAAAGAAGTGAGAGGTCGGACTGCTGCGTTGCATCTTTACTCGCGCGTCGCGCGCCTCGCTAACAACATTTTATCTCACGGAACTTGCCAGATATTTACTGTGGGATTATTAAAGGCTAAGTCGCGATAGACGACTTCGTTATAAAGTTTGATACTGTTCTAAAATATAATGTTATGAATTTAAATCCAGCAGAAACGATTTTTATGTCTTTTAACCAAAAAATTATTTTTTTTTAAAAATTCTGTCCGAGTTATCCGAAGTCCGGGACATCGAGGTCCGAGTTATCGAGGGTTCACTGTATGACAAATTGTTTTCATTTGCTTAAATTGTAACGTCGGGTTTTGAGTTGAACTTGATTGTTAAAATAATCCCGTTATTCTTTACAAATGTTAAATATTTTATATTTCTTTTTAATGTAACTCACATATTGAAACTAAAGTTCCTATTTATTTGTAATTTCATTTTGATACTTGTATTAAATGTTTCTGTTTTGTATCTAATTCGTTTATTTAATAGATTGTCCCCCATATGTTAATTTGGAGGTCAAGGGAAGCGTTGTGTGGAACAGCTGGTGTTCTAGTTTAAGTAGTAAGTAAGTATTTAAAATTCCCATATGCCTACTTCCTGTACAGGGAGATAGTTAATATCCGTATTCCTGTCATTGAATAAATTCCTCTCGCAGTTTTCTGAGTTCTTTAAGATATTTTATTTAATTGTTGTGAACTTAGCCATTTTTGCCAAGCGAATTGTGCTCTACCCCTGTGTTGTTACGTTCCCCCTGTAACTTTCGTGGTAGTAACTTTAATTTGCCCCAGTGTTGAAAAAAGCTCCCCGACAATATTGTATCTACATTACAAACTAAATCTAAGTATCAAGCCCTTCAATATCAGATTGTAGGTCGTGGCAGTTAATATGCAACACCGGCGTTGTAGGAAGTCGGGCAACGGCCGTGCATATGGCTTGTGTTGGCAGCTGCTGGTCTGCTAGGAGGTGCCACACTTTCGGTGTGCCGGATGGTGCCGAACTGTACCAAGCCAACGTCCAACTTCCTAGGTCTTTTGTCTCACTTGCCTAGTCGAATGAGCACGCATCAAAGCACTTCGCAGTGCGGTGTTTGGCAGCAAGGAGAACCATGATCGAGATAGTGTTTCGTTGCGCCACTAGGATGAGAGACAGTACAGTGTTGTGAAGTATTGACAACTGCCTGTAGAGTGCAGTACTACGTTAAAGCTACTGGACTCGCGAGTCATGTGCCGTGCAGTGTACCAGCATTCACACAGCCTCACTGTGTATCTTCAATTTAATATCAAGCGGTACTGAGCATAATTGATACTTTTGAAGTGGTATTTCATTATTAAGACACCGTCCACATATGTAAATCAATTAATATTCAATGTTATTTCATTATGTTTTAACAAAAGGCAATTAAATTGCTGTATAGTGGAAAAAAATATATTCTTCAGAGTATGTTGAAAATGTGGGATGCAGGTTTTACATGAGGGCGCATGGTACATGGGCGTACAGTGTTCTCAACGTCTAAGTATACACATTAATGGGTAGTGATACTATTCAAAAGGTGACTTTTTAGTGGTCAGTTTATCCCAAATGTCCTGTAGTAATATGGCTTATGTTAATTTTCAGATTTACCGTTGCTTAGCTCTTATATCATGACCAGTAGGTACTTGGCAAATTTAAATTCTTCATAAGATGCACCCATTGTGCTTCTGAACTCACAAGATGTACAGCTTGGCAGAAGTATTGATGTTATGTATTTATGTTAAATGTAATCACATAGTTAGTCCTCTTGACCTACAAGAAGATAGAAGGGAGTGAGATGCAGAAAGAATTTCACAAGTAATTTATTTTTATGTTTACAGCTTTGTTTCTTTACATTGTTACGTACAAAAGTATAAAACATTCATTTTTTAACACATTAATAATTTAAATTTTAAATGTAACAGGTACACAAAGTTATATTCTTGCTACAAACAATGCTGCAGCATAAACTTACATTTTAAAACACTTAATACACACAGATTTCTTGTAAACATAATTACAGAAATACTGTTATGCATACATAAGCGTACATCTTTATATTTGGTATTAACATAATAATTTTCAAAATGAATCACAGCAAATTATTAATTTTCATCACGTATATGCATACTGCACAGTTTCTTTCATTAATAGTACATTTACAACTTAAAACTATAGTACTACACATGAGTCTATTAATGAAAAATACTGCACTGGCAATAAGAAGTAAATTCTTGCAGTATGCAACTTCCACTAGTTCTCAAATGTCCAACCAGAGTGAAAGTTCAATACATGTAATGAGAAGTCTACACATTGTACAACAGTATATTCAGGGTTGCCACTGATATTTTTCATTTTAATTCCCTGACTTTGCCCTGACCCAAATGTAACAACTTCCCTGACCAAAAGTCCAGGATCAACCGATACAAAAAAATTAATATCGGCAGATCAGCACATCGTTAAAATTTGGAGATCGGCACAACTCTAAAAAAAAAAATTTGTAGATTTATGTGAGTAATCAACAATCAAGCTTGTCTGATTATTTCATTGCAGCTCGTGTTCTGTTTCTAAATACTTTAACTCCGCCTAATCGGAATTGCACCAACGCATAACTTTTTTTTTTGGTTGATCCCAAGCTTCCACCGACAGAAAAGCTCGGTAAAGGCCTAAATGGCAGCAGAGGCCAGTCGAGATTTGGTGGAAATTCATCGAAGAGTCGGGTTCATTGATGGGTTATGAGTAGCATACAATAATAGATGATATTATAATAGCATATAAATAATGAGCTGACGTGATATGTATTGTAAATGGTTAAATTACCTCTGCAGTGTATCTTTGTTGCCTGTGGGGCATTATTTTACCTCTCGTAAGAGTTTCGTAGGCATTATCACGATTCTGCTGTTAAACATTGGGTTTTAATTTGATGTAAGTACGCAACTCTTTGATCACTCTGTATTTGCAATAAGATGAATTTAAAAAGTTAAGCAAACTTGAGCATTTTTTCGTACGCCTGTTGACGTAGCTCATAACTGTAAAAATTTTGAAACTCACAAAAATGTAGTCCCTGCTTGTCTACAAAATAAACCAATACAGAAATTTTTTAAACCACTGATGTGTTCTTAGGTAAAGTCAGTGAAATAAAATAGAGCAGTAACCAAAGCCATTTTCCAAGTGACACTTGTAACATGATTTACTTTTTACATTAGTAGGGCCATTTTTAAACAAAAAGGTAAGCATTTTGTAACTGACTTCGTAAATAAATTCAAACATTTTACTATACTGAAACTTCCCTGACTTTCCCTGACCATAAATGTATTTCCCTGACTTTCCATGACCAATTTTCATTCCCCTGACTTTCCATTACCAATTTTCATTTCCCTGACTTTACCTGACTTTCCAGGTCGGTGGCAACCCTGTATAATCAGTACCGTGATGTAATATTACCACAACTCTGCAATCCATCCTTTTGTTGATGACACAGACATTAAGAAATAATAAATACATAGACATATTTCAGAAATACTTCACTTTTAGATACTCCAAATAACACAACATCAAATATGTGGGAGAACGTTATCTAGAAATGAAGATAATTGCTATGTAATGGTAAAAGAAGAACAAATGAAAACAAACTAAAAATTTCAACCATACTAGGTTTTATACTTCCATTTTACCTATTAGCATATAAAATTGTTATATTTCACAGTTTACCTTCTAAATGGGGAATCGTAAAGCTGCCATATATTTCACTACAATATAGTGATAAAAATGAATTACTTAAACACAGTAACGCAACGTATGACTTGTGCTTGTGAAAAGCACAAATCTTGGCCCTCCACACTACATCTGGACAAGAGGTCGCAACCCTTCAGCCAGCCAGTGAAGATTACTGACTGGATATATCTGGACGTTACTGGACTATCAAGGAACCATTTTACCTTTATGTCACTAGCCTTGAACTAGTTATTTATATTCCATACTATGAGCTCGTGCATATTTAAATAGTCAGTATTGGCCATTCTGTTAAATTAAGTTGCCCGAGGATTATTTACGCACCGTTTTCTGTTTTCCATGTATGAATATATTTTACTTTACACATTCACCAAATAAATAGCTATGTTTTTTGAGAACTGAAGTCAATATTTCAGGAAGCATGAAAACTGCAATGAATGTGTTTTAAAACAGTCTATAATTAGACTGTGTTATGCATCAATAAATTATGCGCCAAATGATAGTTGCATATAAAATATTTTTCTGCTTTGAATCTATCTTATAAAAAATATTTTACTACTATATCCTGTGGTCATAATCATAAGCCTATTTAAAATGCAGATAACTTTTATAGCATATTTGACTGATAACTAGAACTTGACGCATAGTCTATTGATGCATAACATCGCCCAGTTCATAATCTGTGACTGTATTAGTGTGTTATAATTACTAATATCTACACAACCGCGAAGATAATGTATGAGTGAAGAATTCGGGACTAATTTGTAAAGTGAGAGTTAGGAATTTGTTACCTATTTCCCCAGGCCAAGTTACTAGCAAACATTTGTGTAAGCCTCACCGGGAGAAACACATGTAGTACAGAGAGGGCAATGTTTACATCAGTATAGTGGTTGTTACTTGAAGTAACAATATGACAGATTGTCATCTGACAAGCAATGGGTACATTGTGACTACAAGCAGCCTCACAGGCTCACTATCTGCCTCCTCATCCTTCACAACAGCCTGGCACAATAGGAGTTACCCTGCAAGCTGGCCACCTGATGTGCCGCTGTCTATAACATGGCATCTCACTCGACTCCAGTGCCTCTGGTTGAAGTGAGTGGCCCGACTCACACAATGAATACTCTGCACTGCCCGGTAGAGACTGCACCTTCCAGTGTCTCTAGGCCCTGGAGATAATATGGTCTCTCCACTTCCCTAACTCATGTTCGGCTCACAGGGTAGTCGAGGCGCAATACATGTTTGGCAAGGGGAAATATGTTGTGTCAAGCTTCACTTTCTAACTAACTCACTGAGTGCAACGGAAACAGGATAGTAACGACACGTACTGTTGTCCTACCACACCTTGACCTACTGGCATCTACTGCTGAACCTGCAGCAATACCAGAGAATAATACTACCGAGCCAGCCTCATCCTATGGTAACATTACGTGCTGCTTCGCTGTATTGGGACACTGTTGTCAGGTAAAACTAACATGTGTACAAGCTGGGGCTGTTTATGTTTTGTAGACTAAACAACTTCACTAAACTCTGTTTTTGCTTCGCCAACCCTGTAGAACCTACCCAACCTACTTTACCCCGATGCTCACATACCAATACAGATGATCCACCATCTTGGGAGAGCTTATGTTATCAGCCCACATGCTGTTCACATATTTGACTGGGACAGCTACATTCCCGGTTGCTGCTAAGTCATATAAGGTATTTTGTTTCTTCCACTATTTCTAGACAAAACCTGTTCTACCAAACATCTTTACATCTCAGCTACTACAACTAAACACCCCTGCGTCTTCTGCCCCATCTTTGCAGTGTGGAGCAAAGAAACTCTTCCTCCCTCCAGCTAAGCTCCACCACTGCACAGGAAGTGGAGAATCACACAAGTTGTTACCTCACTATAATGAGGACCCGCTCTACGCTCGGAACATACCCTGGGGGCCTATTCTGTAACTTTTCAGTCTCTTATTAGATCTTTATGTAAATATAGTTGGTAGGTAACTATCTTTATTATGAGAATTCGTATTTTGTAACTAAAAATGGCATTGTGACTGTCTTTCGAAAGCTTCGTGACTCTCTTTATGTAAAGATAGGCTTCTAGGGTGTTGTTATGAGACAAAGTTCATGAAAATGGCCGACATATTTAGGTTGTGTTCTATGGCCATGCTCTTTGGAGAACAAATCCTGTTGAAATATTGCTTGGAAGAAGACAGAAATACATTATTTTATTTTTCCTTCAATAATGAAACATGTTTGGGGAATTATATGTCTGTTTATATTAACTTTTAATGCCGATGCAAACAACAAATTCAATACAACACGCGTGCTGCTATCTCTTGGCCGGAGATACTAACATAGTGCCAGTGCTGCTATCTCTTGTAAGCGCAGCACACTACCTTTTCACGAGAGACGAGATGACGTTATAACTTTTAAAATCGGAATTCCAAAGAGGAACAAATATGATTTGTATAAATTAAACTAAACTTAAGTAATTAGTAGTTCAAAACATGCTGTGAAAAGGGAGATAATATAATTTAGCAAGATGGATGAAGGTTTTCTGAACACATCCTACAGTGTTGCCAAGTATATACAGATTCTGCTAAAGAGAGGTGTTAGAGAATACGATATAAAGTCAGTCACGAGTGACCATCTTAATCGCTGTCGCTCACGAAAGACAGTCACAAGTGACGATCTTTACCAAAAGTGAAGTTAGAGAACAGACCCCCTGAACCCTTTCTTCTTCAGGTGCGGCACTTTTAATTGTCAGCATTTGCCATAATGTACAGAATCCAAAAAAATTCTAGATTAATTTGTTATAAATTTTAAAACCAGTTATACATGATGATTCCATTATAACACTGTGAAAGAATACTTGCATTACCATAACTGTGGAAATCTACAAGGTAATGTGTTACCTAAACTATCCCTACCATTTTAATTTGCACAATTTCACTTCTATTGCAATGAATGTTACAAAACTTTTGTTACAAAATTTTCTCATTGTGCTTGCACAACTCTCCTGAATTAGTATTTTTTTTGTAAGTCAATCATGAAGTTAATTACTTAACTTTGGTTTACGTAAGGTAATGTAGCTGCAACAAAAAAACTGACCAAAACAATTTGCCACTTTTGGTCGTACTCCCACAATTATTATTATCCAGTTTAACAATACAAAAGGCACACACAATTTACTACATATAAACACTAAAATCTCGGTGAGAAACACATCTATTACCTACGACACTAATATAGGTACAGTTAATACCCACAAACAGTCACTTGCTTGGAGCACAAACACACTTGACAACTAAATAATAGACATTGCACAATTGAAGAATCTAACAGTAACATACAACCATAAAAGGTACAAGACTCCTTTAAAAATTTTGTTTCAACTAAAATATGGAATGTACCAAATGTCGTACATACATGGCAAAATAGAACTAACTCCTTCAAAACCAAAAACTACATTCAAAAGTAAACAGATCAGAGGTAACAGCGCCAGCTTCCATGATGTACAATACTGTTTGTGAAACAATTCAATGCATGTTCTACATCACAAAATAATACCAGTTTTTCAACAGAAACATACTGTTGAAATGTAAAATTTAAAGTATGAACATGATGTCAAGTTGCACATAGACCAAATACAATTGTCAGTACAACTTATATATGGATTTTCTTGCCAAGTTTACACAGTATGAACAAAAAAAAGTCAATAAATTTTTGTTTTTTAAAATTAGACATTGGTACACTGTTATCATCATCCTGATTTTTCAAGAAGGCTTTCTTCACATAAACCAATCTTTGTTGTCACACAGGCTATCTTGATGTGTTGACTAGTTTCTAAAAGTATATGCAACTCACACATAAAAATGTTTTTATTTTCAAACTGTGAATATTGTTGGTGAAAAGTTCTTTCTTTACTACCTGTCACCGTCAGCCAGTTTTTTTAACCTCTGGCAGTCATCTGCGTGTTGCATCCAGTGTTTAGCCTGCAAGACAATAATGTGTCTGATAAAACATCATATTATAATTATTTTATGCCTAATTACACAATTTGAAAATGAAAATATTACAGCCTTTTCAAAGTCTGGCAACGGTCAATGAGTTGATGGAATAAAGTAATATAAAGCACGTTAGAAAAGTGACAAAAGATGCTACAGGTGAGAAAGCTCAAATTAAAGCCAACGACTACAAACATCTGCTAGCAATATCACACTTGCATTGCACACTGACACCCACAATTGCCCACACAAAAAAAACACACACATATTGGGTGTTGCACCAAGGAGAAACTTACCATAGGTAATTATTTTGAGGAGTCAATGCATTTAAAGTTATAGAAATATTATGTATACTGTACATGTACTTCAAATACTGTGTTTTACAAATGAGTGAAGTTAAAGGAGATATGTTAGAGAAATTGTTTAGTTCTGTAAACAACTTAAGCTTTTCTATCATTATAAAAAAAAGAGGTCATGAATTCCCTAAATGTTACTTTAACTGAAATAGCCAATACAATGTGTCAAATGACTAGAAATGTATGGAATCAAATGAAGTAAACCTTGTATAATGGCAGTTCATTATGCTATCTATGCTCTCCATAACTTACAAAAAAAAAAATGATAAATTTTGCATGCATGTGCACAAAAGATAAAAAAAATAAGATTGTACATGTTTTGGTGTTTAAATCGTTTCAGATTTAAAAATCTCGATAAGAGCCATTGCAGGCATAAGATGTAAGCACTGTCAATTCAAATGTGGGAAAAGATCAGAGATATAGCTGAATATAATATATAATATTTCGTTTCAACTTAACATTTTAAATACTTGTAAGCAGTTTATTAAAAACTGTCTTATTTCTATTTGCAAGAAAAGTTTATTCAATGACTACTTTTATTACAACCAGTTACTGAACTGCTTAATTTAGTGGTACATAAATATCACGAATCTACTCATTTGTATGATGACATTAAGCTATTTGCATTAACAGGTTTTTTCCCCTACCACACACATCACAATGAAGATAACATTTTATCAACAAATTTCAAGAAACTTACCTTTACCTCATTAAAATATTACAACTCATAATACACTCATTTCTATCTATTCATGCATAGAGAACTGATGTGAATACAAAAAACAAAGTATATGTTTAACAATTTGCCAAGAGCAGATAAAACATTGTGGTACCTGATCTCACCATTCCAGAAAGCAACAATCCAGAATTCTTTTGTTGTTACTCGACTGGTTCTCTGGAGTTTTACTGAATGTACAATTGTGTGCTCTTGTACCATGTATACTAACATCCTGAACACAAAAAGGTCTTCTTTACAAAAACAGATTTCTTGAAAATCTAGCAAATTTGCCTGATCGTATCTCTTTTTCATGGTAAATGTAAACTTTCGTCTAAATGTGTCATGTTCAATCACATTAAGATAAACATGGTTGCTAGAAATAAAGTTTAAGCACAAAATTCTTGACCTGACTAGTATTTTGGAGGGTACGGAAACAGGTGGGGGAGGTTGGAAAGGTATTACTACGAAGAACCATATTTACATGTGTTTAACTCTCTTGTTTTTAGAGAGAACAAACTTAAAAACCTTGGCAGACAGTTAACATGAGTCAGTGACATCAAATCATTAATTAATGCCTGTTACCATAACTTAAAAGAGACTAATTGCGATAAAGTTACACTTAAAATAATAAACTAACCCAATAAAATACACATTTACGTTTCAAGAACAAACTTTTGTCGGCACTCGCAGAGCAACAGTGTGCAGATAAGAAAATTCTCAAGCTAGCAGTATCTCCCATCAATGAGAAAGTTAAAGAACTAATGTTAAACTAATATCTGTTCTTCACTGATTTTAAGTTAGGTGAAAGTTAATATTGGTTTAGCTATTTGCTTTAATAAATGGTTACAGTTGGTGTGTGACACTATACAGTGTTTCTGATAGAAATTAGTTTTTTTAATTACTAAGCATTTAGTGAATACCAGCTTGCCATCAGTAGCTATGGTTAAAAAATTTTCGTCTTTTTTTATATATAAAACACATCAGCCTATCTATGTCAAAATCCTCTACTGCCTTCAACTTTCTAAAGTAAGTCTCTCTGAGTAACTATGAATAGCTTATCACCACTAGACACTATTTGATTGGTAATAGATTCTTTGCAATTTCTGGTTTAAACTGTACTTTCTGTGAGGATGTTGAATCACTTAGTTGAAACCAGAAACAGGGCTATTAGGTCATTTGTAATTTGACAATGTGTTCTTAATTCCCATGAAAAAATTTGAAAATAATTTTAGTGCAGTGAATGAACAAGCTGCTAATTTTTAGTAATTATAAGTTTTTGACTTTTTACTAGTAATTTACATTCACTAACAAGCAATATGTCCAAATATTGTACACTTAGTTACTTTTATCTGAAAATAGTTCTGTTGAACTATTTCATATTTATATATAATATGTGTGTTTACTACAAATAATAATTCATGCATTTCTTCATTTATTTCAACTTTCTTAAACAAGTGTAACTTAAGAAGAATGCTCATACAACCAGTAGGAAATACACTATCTGGTTTGTAAAAATTTATTCTACAGTGTCAAAATATTTTAATAAAGTGAACAGAAACAGATCTGCAATCATTTATAATTTGATAATTTTTATATTTACATACTTTATGAGATTACTCATATGTAAAGTTACTGTGGCATTGGCGGGTCCAGGGGAGGGGGGAGAAAGGAAAATTCCACCCCCCCCCCCCCAAACCCCGAGGCTTATTGTTAATAATTAACAGCTATACGATAATAATGATTTCGTATCATTTATCTCATTCGATCTTCAAGAATAATAGGTAGAATTATAATAATAACAATGTAATCAATAATTGCTTCCTCGACTTACCTCGAAACTCATCACAAAGAACAACCACCTTTAATCTGCAGGAAGTGAAGTGAAACATGAAACCAAACAGCCAGCTATAACTGCTTGATATTATTTGTCTGATATCGCTCAAGTTACACTAGACCCCCGATTTTACGAATACTCACGGTTCCTCTCATCGCATTCGTAAATCGCTACTTTCGTAAATTCGATAGCGGCTTATTTTTTGCCACCCCCCCCCCCCCCAACCTCTAAGAAAATTTTAAAATTGCATTTTTTCTGCAAAGTGTTTCTAGGCCTCGACTCCCGTAGCGTTTTGCGGGAAATTAATTAACGTAATAATGTAAACATAAATTGATATCAGTAGCCAGACGTCACACTGATGAGCGGTAGGTATGACCGACCCTTGTCCCCAAAAAATGAGAAAATCGAGATTCCGAGTGTCTTCTCTCGAGCGAATAGACCGACTTCCGTAGCATTTAACGGAAAAATAACGCAAGTGATAGTTTAAATATAAGTTTATATCAATAGTCTGACGTCTTACGATCAAAAAAACACCACTAAACAATAGATATGACCAATCCTTTTCCTAAAAAAATGAGAAAATCGAGATTCCGAGTGTCTTCTCTCGAGCGAATAGACAGACTTCCGTAGCATTTAACGGAAAAATAACGCAAGTGAGAGTTTAAATATAAATTTATATCAATAGCCAGACGTCTTACGATCAAAAAAACACCGCTAAACAATAGATATGACCAATCCTTTTCCTAAAAAATGAGAAATTCGAGATTCCGAGTGTCTTCTCTCGAGCGAATAGACTGACTTCCGTAGCATTTAACGGAAAAATAACGCAAGTGATAGTTGAAATATAAATTTATATCAATAGGCAGACGTCTTACGATCAAAAAAACACCACTAAACAATAGATATGATCGACCTTTGTCCTAAAAAAAAAGAGAAAACCGAGCTGTCGAGTGCCTTCTCACGAGCGAATAGCCCGATTTGCGTAGCGTTTAATGAAAAAAAAAAAAAAAGTAGGCATTCCTTACTAGTAAAATGCCCTTGTAAATTATTCACCAAAGAAAGAAGGAATAAGCGGATGTATTTATTCATTGTGCAGTTTTATATAACTTAACGTAAAAACATTCCCTCGATGTTGTTGAAGAATTGTACGAGAACGTAGATACTAGTAGCGTGCAGAGCGCACAGATAGCGCAACTGTACGAACGTTCACAAGATGGCTGATAGATAGCGGCACCGTAGCATATACCGACGTTGTTCCAAAAACGCCATTTTATGACGTTCTTACCTAAAATCGTCGAGAATTACATGTATAAGTGATTGAAAATAATCACTTTCACATGCGGTAAAAATAAATTAGGAGTTCCGGGATTACGTAATACACGAACGTCTATTTATTTTCCAAGTTCGACATACCCGGAGACAAATGTTTCTACACTTGGAAAATAGGTAGCGCTATTATCGTGCTCACTTGTGAAACGCACGTTTTACGACACGCAGTAACGCATTGTTTTAAGCAAATTATGCACCAAGTTAATTGTTTTAAGTACGTATGGTGTTAACGCAATTAAGAAACATATCACGCTATTATTTATAGGGTTCATGTAAAAAGTAAACTCATTCGGCGCGCGACGAGAGAGATATAAGACGTTGTGAAACCGCCTAGAAGGAGGCTGTACTATAGTTAAATGAGCATATGCGCATGCGCTGGAACTTGGCGTCTATAGTACGACCTCAATATAGATCCTAATACGTCGTAGTTGGAGACAGGCCGGCCGGCTTGGCACAGGCGGTCCCGCCGCCGCCGCGCGGTTTTCAAACTGTCACTGCCGCATTTTATAACGGATTTTCGCTATTTTTGTTTTATTTTTATTATTGTGAGTTACCAAGTAATAACTGCAACTCTACAATTCATATTTTAATGCCGTGAATTAGATACAGTATGTTTCATTCATTGTCAACGTAATTCCTTACAATTTTTTTTTGTCATATAATTTTGTTATTTTTTGAGGGTTCCTGAGATTGTATTCGTAGAATCGCTACCTTCGTTAAATCCAGGGTTCGTAAAATCGGGGGTCTAGTACTGGGAAAATTGCGAACAAAGTGTGTGTTATCTTTGTAAACCCTATACTGTACCCAACGTAACTAATATATCCGTCGGAACATTACAAAGACTGTAGTTGTGGATAGAAAAGTCAGAAACTTCACAAGGTCAAAATTCCACTAGTTGGCAACATTGAGTCACTCCGGGTGCTGATGGCAGCACAGTACAGCTAACTGTTCTGAACAGTTCATGACGAATGCGACGTTGAAAAATGTGCTAGTGATGGCAAACATTCAAGCAAAAAAAACGGTGAGTATGTTTAAAAAATGTTCGTACTTGTTTGTTCACTTATTTATGCAAATTATCTTTTCAACTGGCCCTGCCACAGTCGAGTAGACAAGTCTGTTTGACTGCAGTATCGCAATGCCCGTTCATGTATTGCTTGATGATTAGTGTCCGTGCAGTAATTAGTACTGCGGGTAACTAACAAATGCAAGATGTTTTTAATGTTTTCATTTTGTAAAATATTAGTTTAGGCAGTATTCTTATTTTAAAAAGTGTCAGGATAAATCATTTAGAGTAATGAGTGTAACATTACTTAATAACCCACTGTATTTTATTTATGCAGTAATTTTAACCAATATGACAAATGTAATAGAAGTTATGCTATATATAGGGCCATGAAAATTTCGCGAAAAGAATTTTGCCTCACTATGTTTCAGTGACTCACGTGCACATCTGCAGTTCTGCTTCATGGTTATTGGCAGCGTGTTTATGTGATGTGACGTATCTCATTTAACTGTACTAATCACAGTAAGGTTTCTACGACACCACATGTCTGTGACGTGCAGTTATAACTGTAAGACATGTGAGAGCTGAAACATCCATTCACTGACCATTAAACTGAACTGCAGATGTGCACGTGAGTCATTGACACACAGTCAGGCAAAATTATTTTCGCAAAAACTTCATGCCTCTAGTAATATATAAATTTACTGAACGTAAATAACAGCTATAGCTCAACAACACTTAAACAAATTTTATGTTGGATATTTGATTTTAGTTAACGGGAAATGATGAATTCCCACGAATTCGTTGTTTATTTTCTGACGAAATTATTCGGGGACTTTTTTCAATCTATATATGGGCTATGCATGGTAAAGTGAACTATTTTGAAAGAAATTTTTTAAAATATCACTAAGTTCTTCATAGACAAATAACAGGAAATTTCAGAAGTTTACAACTGTTTTGATATAGAAAGTGTAAAATCCAAGACTTAACAATGTCAATGTTTGAATACGTTTCTATTTTTGTGATGGATCAATATTGTTTGAATATACCAATAAGGGACTCTGAGCGTGAAGTAGACAAGAGTAATTTCTTTAACGAAAACAAATTTCATTTCTAAGGAAAAGAATAACATAATTTTTAATGGGAACCTTGTTAATTGTCAGATATCATCTTAAAATTTTATTTAAATGTTATTTGATAATGTACCATATATTGTTTGTAAATAATATTTATACTGCAATAAGTGAAAAAACTTACCATTGTATTTGGCTGTTGTAACAAGGCCAATATTATATCTCAATAATTTTTATTGTGATAACGTCTTGAGTGTTGTTAAATATCTGTGAAATGAATTAATTCCTTAATTTTATTAATCCAAAAAATTCCTTGATATATTTTGTTACTTTGAGATCACCATGCTTTTTAATGTGAGGCAAATTTCAGTTTCTTTTATTAATTATTATTTTTAGCATAATGTGTTCGCCTATCTTGCTTTACAAGTGCGTACTGTATAAAATGAAATGTTTGTTAAACAATGTGGTATTATTTGTACTCTGTCAGTAATTTTAAATTTAATGTTATTTTCTTTACGTAACTGTATTCAGACCCAACCTTTTTAATTCTTCACCCAAACAATTTTTTTATTTTTTTTAATTAATATTTACACCAATGGCATATTCTATGTTTAAGTATGAAAACTGCTTAAAACGCACCATTTTGCACCTTAAAATCCAAATTTTCCCAGGGGAGAACCCCTAGGCCTCCCTCCCACTTTATATTTGGGGATACGTACTACTTTATCAAATGTTCCGTCCCCCCCCCCCCAAGCCAGTTTCCTGGCTCCGCCCCTTTACTGTGGTAGGTTTGGCATGTTTTCCTCAACGCTCACCTCAAGAATTTGGAGTATTCAGGTAAACATTAGTTTGTCTACATATCGTACAAGCATGTACGGGAATTGTACAGGAATTTTTTCTGATCATTTCCCTAGGCATTCTGAATAACGCCACAGCAAACGTAACACTTTGTCGCATGTGCTCTCGGGACGTGACTTCATTTCATGAAAATGTTTTACGAAGATGCAAATTCATAAAATGAACTTAAGCAACTCCATTCTTTGACTTGTTGCACAGAATTTTTTTTGCCAAGGATTTTAAACATTTTATATTTTTATTCTTTGCAATTATGAATTATGGTGGGTGTCGAATACACAAATGGGTGTAATACTCATGTAAATACGGTAACCAAAAATAACTGTCAAATGGTCCAGAACAGTGCTAAAATGCATTTCACACATTACTGTATACACATACATTTTGTAAACATGACACAGAATAGAATCAATTACAACACAAGCAAATGAGCCGTAGTTATTCACATGTACATGCAGCTCCTTACACAAGTAACCGACACTATAGTTGTAATAAAACATTTATCCTCTGTTATACAAGCAACTCAATTTTGAGTGTCTACTGTGAACATGTTGCATATTACGTTCAAAACATAGCGTGGTACTGTCACGGTTACAAGTGTAAATAATAATAGCTGAAAAATAACTGTGAGTATTTGAGTGTATTGTGTGCATGGTACAAAAGTACACAATGTTACATTACATTCCAGCTGTTATCTCATGCAAGCATTGTTGTTCACTCACCTACTTCCAGAACTGCCGATTCCAACAAGCACCTGGTGTGTTATACTTAAACAAGAAAGGAGATACACATATAAAAACTATTACTACTTATGACTGTTTACCACCTTAATCCACTGAAAACTTAGTACAGTAGTTAAATGTGGTGTTTATATGGCTTATTTGTTGGCATTCACCACATAACAGCTACGATAGCGATAAACCAGAGTTTGAACAGAGATGAACAAAGCACCTTAATTGCTTGCAGATTTCTTCCAAGGAACTTAAGCGACATAAAACGTCATCACTAGTCGTAAAATAGGGGCGGTAGTAATGCAAGCAGTCGTAACAGTGGGGTTATACCGTTTGCTGAAACTTGATCTACTTTTTTTTTAACCTCATAAGGGCTTTACGTCTCGTCTACAGCGATTGAATCCGAGTCCTCCCAAATGTGAGTCCAATGTGTTAGCATTGTTGAATCCTGGGGTATGCTACAATTCCGTTCGAGATAAATAAACGTCCATTATCTGTGCATCTGTTAACCGGTTTTCAATATCAGTGCGATATTCTGTGTGTTTAACATTGTAAAAAAAAGTATCTTGGAACATACAAATTTCAACATCACTTTTTCTCATGTCTACCCAGCACCTCAAACATATTTATATTTATTTTGGGAAAGGGTGCAATATGAATAAGTCATTACAGCAGAGAGGATTCTAAATAAATTCCATTTTTTCTTTCTAGTTTTTACATTGACTATTTTCAGATTATCAGTGTTTCCCAATTATTTATGTGTTGCCCAACATTAATCAACACTGATAACCGGGAGTTTACTGTACCGGTACTTATTTTTCTCAGAAACAAATTAAACATTTACTGCAGAAAAAATTGTTCAGAATTTTTACTTCCCCAGATTCTTTTGGAATGTGTCTGTACAGTGACTATAAAACAAGAATGTTACTAAAAGTAAACATACAGAAATACAGTAATTGAAATTTGAAGTCCCACTTTTACACTAAACCGGCTGCAGTAAATCTTCTTACAGAAGCATACAGTGTTGCATGGAACACCTGTCAGATGTCTGCAAGCATGTAGTCATATACAGGTATTTAAATAACTATTTATCAATTAGTGTTATTTGTAATATTATTTTCATGGAAAATATATATTGTATACATTTTAGGTTTGGTTTCGTTGATGTGTGCTGTGATATTCATAGAAAAGGAAAAGGATTATAGAAGCATGACTCTTAACGATGGTAACTACATGCAACATCATTTTCTGAGAGAGGTACATCTTTATAGCAAATATAAAACTGCTGCTGTCTAGACGATGAAGGCGCAACTTCGTTGAGAAATACCTGTACCTCCAACTGCTCTCTGTATATGTATAATTTTTTATTTTTTATTTCTTTTTATTTTGAGGGATTTTCTATTTACCAGATCATATATTTTCAACAAATGAACCGTGAGAGTAGGATTCCCAATGTGAAAATATCTATAATATCAATAATTAAGTCACAGTGTTTTTTAAAATTATGTGTACGTTATAGAGTTGAAATGAAATCATGGTATTTTAAGTGTTATTTCAGTTAATTTATAAGTTGACAGATAAAAACACATACATCATGAAGGGCTTCATTGAATTATCACCATTACATTTATATTCAACATTGAGTTTTCGGGTAAATAGTAATTATCATTACAATGGGTATGTTACCTATTTTTTAAAATCCTATTTTTATTTAAAATTACGTTGAATTTAATGAATAATGGTACCACACGTTATTTATTTGCGTCTGTATAACTCGAGAAAAACATAAATAAAAAGAGAGTTTATTTTAGCTCAGTAAAAATGAGTGGCAACATGTTGATGTCCCTGTGACCTCATTGGACTTGTTATTGTATGTTTATTTATAATAACTATACTGCAACTTACGTTTTTTTCACGAAATTTTATTAAAACCAGTTGTTTTGTTTCGCAAGAATGGGTAAGCCTGGAACTTCGAATTGTTACAAATGTGTATAGCAGCAGTTTGTGTAGCAATACAATTAAATTTACTCCAAATATAATATTTACTACAGCGCTGTTTGACAATTCAAAACAGACTGCATTTGCATGGTTTCTAAAAAAACCGGAAAGAATCTACCATTACTGACAAAAGTAAAATTTTATGTAAGCAATGGACCAATGGTTATTTCAACGTATTGTGTACAGAATGTTATGGTAAACTTGAAATAAATAAGTTATTTTAAGTTAAAAGTTGCATTAGAATCTGTTCAACTTATTGTGTTATTGCTGTTCCACTGAGTGGCCGCCCCACCTATGGGAACAGTTTAACCAATAAGTGGGTTGAAGGCACCTTTCATTTGCTGATGATTCAAGAGGTGTGCGGAGTCGTGCGAAATTCGTCAATAGGTGGCAGTACCTCGTGGCCGTACGTAAAAATTGGAACAATAATTAGGAAGAAAAATTGATTTTTAATAGGAAATTTAATGTTATATTATTTTCCAGACTCATGCAATCAGAACAAGCGATCACCCGTCTGTAAAAGCCAGCAGGTTTGTTTCAATGCTAGTTTGGTTAGTTCATGTATTGGATACATACAAACTTCATTCAGTTGACTTTACACCAAAATTTATAGTTCTTGACCAGATTTTAAATTTGAAACAAAATGTATTTGCAGTAAATTATCATCACTCCAAAAATGGAATTAAACTGACATAAACTCAAACCTACCACTAAAATGTTGCAAAACGCGTAAGCTACCTTGTCTTCGCTCCTCTCAACTCAGTGCCAGTGAAATCTTTGTTATTAACTAAATAATTTGCAACTGAAGCCATGCATGCACTACAACTAGAAAATTTCCCAAGTTTGCTTTTAAGTAACTGGGTTCATTATTATCATTCTTTTTATTATTATTATTACTATTAAAAAATTTTATAATTTTTTAAGTCCGTGTAAAATTCCAAAACCTTATAATGTCTGGCAGACAGTGACTGAGGAAAACAACAGACCAACTATGTCACACGCATGTTAGCCAATAAGAAAGTATTTTCAATGTTTATGGTGGCATTTTAAAGCTCAATAATTTGAAGACTAATATCGCACACAGAATTATTACTTTACGTGGTTGCATTTTGTGTAAAAATAATGAAGAATCACTTAAATATTAAATGGTGTTTGCAGGGACTATCCCCATTGTGTGTACTCGTGGAACAAATACACAAGACATGCTTAGGTAACATATTATTTCAACATAAATGAAAATTTCACATAAGAGAACCAGATTCATTACAACTTTGCAATTTACCAGCAGTTAGAAGCACAAAGTATGAACTTTAAATTTCCTAAAGACACAAGATGTAAAATTTTGACTGTAGCCATGACAATTGCCCACCATCTCGCAGACTGAAACTGGAAACACCTGATTGCTGTAGCAATGTTATGTGATTATCTGATTGTGAGATAATTTTGTTGCAAAAAGATGCCTTGTAATGTAAAAGAGAGAGCTGAAGTAGCATTATGCTAAGGCTGACAGAGTTGTGACAGCAAGATGGCTGTTATCTACCAAGTTTTTATGTACAATATATTGAAACTGTATGTCATTTAAAAGGTGTAATAAACATCAATATGACAAAGTTTAGTGGTTAAAGCGGTAGAAAAATAAATGTATCGAACTCTACAGTGACAACCAGTCAGCTGTAACGTTGAACTTGAATCCTGTCTGCCTTAACAAGAGTAAAGGTAAACATAGGGGCATAATTTAACTAGGGATTTCATTAAACTAAATCAGATTGAAGGGGCATACTGAATGACAGGAATCATGGTGGCTGGTAAACTGAACAACAGACTAGGTAGTGTCAAACATGAGAATCTGGTTGTAAAATTGCACCTAAAACAGTTCATAGATAAAAGGGAATTGTTGATTGTTCAATAAATTTAAATTCTATTTTTATTCACTGTACAGACAGGTACATATATAAATTTCTGAAATCTAAATAGATCCGAAATCAGAAATTTTCCCGAAGCTTCAACAACCGAGATATTGTTTGCAGTTGTGCATGGCAAAGCCGCAATCACATGACTCGTGCGAGCACGTGATTTGGCAACACCGCAGCAGCAAAGGACCACGTGACTTGACACCAGGTAGCTGTGCTTACTGTTATCCCTGAGTGCCGGCAGTTTGAACACGCTGCTTGGCTAAAATATAGTCAGACATGTTACAAAAATGTGTTGTTGTATTTAAACACAGGAGTGGCAAAAAGGCATTCCAATACTGTATGTGTATAGGTGGCAGTAAGAAAAGAAACAAAAACACTTAACATTAACAATAACTCTGAAATTGGAATTGTTGTGGAAACTTGATCGTGGCATACCTGTGCGGCAACTTACGGAGGAATATGGCATTAGAACTACAACTGTGTATGATTTAAAGAAGCAGAAAGACAAGTTGTTTATGTTTTATAGCGATAGGAAAGCAACGGATTGTAGGAAGATGATTCATAGGGCACAAAATGAAGACTTTGACAGTGTGTTGATGGAATGGATTTGGCAATGGCGAAGTGAAGGTATGTCATTAAATGGGTTAAAGATAATGGCAAAAGCAAAAAATTGCCACGATGAGCTGGAAATTGAACATTTATGTCAGTATGCAGAGGGGTTGCTGTGAAAATTCAAGAAACATCATGGTCACAAATATTTGGAAATATCCAGCTGACCATTTGGCAGCACATTGATGACTTCGCCAGAATTGTAGCAGACGGAAACCTCAGCCCAGAACACATTTATAATGAGGATGAAACAGCTGTGTAATGGTTCTATGTTCCCAGAAAAATATGTTCCCAGAAAAATACTTGCACCGGCTGATGAAAAAGTGCCACCTCATTTTAAAGGTGCAAAGGATATGTTAACTGCACGTGCTAATGCAGCAGGCATGCACAAGGTAAAGCTGGCAGTGGTTGGAAAAAGCCAACATCCTAGGTGCTTGAAAAATGTACATAATTTACATGTTGATTACAACACCAACAAAAAAGTCTGGGTCACTTGTAAGATGTTCACAGACTGGTTCAACAAATATCTTCTCTATCTGCACGAGCACATTGCAGTGAAGTGGGATTAGATGATAACTCTAAAACTATGTTGTTCCTAGACAAATGCTCTGCACATCCACCAATTGCAAACAATGTTTCTTCTGTTTACCACCGTTCACTTGATGTCTATATATTTTGCGCTCCATGAAGTGCAGTACATGGACACTTCATGACGTGCATGCTTGCGTTTGTAAAAAGTGGAGAGGGAGTTAAAAATTATTGAAGCAGTTGAGTGTTAAGAACGCAATGTATGCTACTGCGAATGCTTGGAATCTTGTTGATAAATCAACATTAACAAATACTTGGCACACATTTGGACAATGACTGTGTTTGATGGCGTGATAGATGATGAGAACGACCTTGTAAGATTTTCTACCAATACTCATGAGAGAAGTACAGTGTTATTAAAAATGATCTTTCCGATTATAAAAATTCATAACTCAGGTCCTATACAATGCAGATATTTGAATTTGGTATCAATGGAAATAAAACCTCAAAGAGAGTTTTTAACTGTTGGTGCAGCTGTTGCGCCGCTACGGTGATAGGGGAAAATGGCTGCGAATGAAGACCAGAAAGCTTTTTGAGTGCTGGATGTTCACGTTTACAAGTCAGTTATCACTGTGCAACAAAACTTTAACAGGAAGATTGGTGAAGATGCACCTAGAGAACCCACTATTCATAAGTGGTGCATGGACTTTAAAGCAAGGGGTTGCATGTGCTAGCGGCAGTCAACCGGCCACCCAACAGTAAGCGACGCAACTGTAGAGCACGTGAGAGAGATTTTTGTGCAAGGCCCACAAGACAGAAATTGACCACAAAAGCCAACAGAGAATTGGAAATTCCGCAGCGGCAGCCAATTGTGTGAAAAATTGTGCCCAAACGTTTGCGGTTCCATCTTTACCATCTGAAATTGTTGCAGGCCCTGAAACTAGATGGCAAATTCTATTTCTGCGTGGACATGCACACTGTGGTGGAAATGGACGGTTTCCCGGAATTGCTGGTGTTCAGTAATGAAGCCATCTTTCACCTGTAGGGCAAAGTGCATAAACACGTCAGGTTCTGGGCTATGGGAAATCCTATAAGTTATGTGGAGCATATGCGCGACTTCCTCAAGCTGAATTTGTTTTGCGTCATCAGCCATGAAAATGTGTACAGCTTTTTTTTTTCGACGAGAACACAATCACACGGATTTCGTATCTGCAAATGATACCGACTTGGCTTCTTCAACAGTTAAAACAGGACATGCAATGTTTAATTTTTCAGCAGGATATGGCACCACCCCATTTCCATCTGAGTGTCAGACATGAACTGAATAGGTGACTACCAAACAGATGGATTGGACATGTTGGCCCATTGTTCAATGTTGCAACGTGTCTGGCAGGAATTGGACTGCAAACTCTATGTGTGCAGTGCATTAAAAGATGCTCACATTAAGCACATGTAGAATGATGTTAAAAAACTTCTTTAGTTTCTCTTCCTATTGATACTTATTGAAGTATCTGTGTTGTATAGGACCTGAGTAATGAATTTTCGTAATTGGAAAGGTCATTTGTAATAATACTGTATTGTGACAACTCTCATTTTATAAGCAAAAAAATACCAGACGACATCAGTAAACTTGAAGCAGAAGACAATGTTGACAAGGCTGTGCCTGTTGTGCATTCCTTGAGCAACTCAGAAAGTGCTAGGACAAGGAAGCCGATGACAGCGACAATGAAGTACAAGAAAAAAATTAAAAGGTTTCAACTGATTACATGGTAAAATTGTAGCATATGTAAACTCCGGAACTGGAACAACGTGCGTTTATAAGTGCACAAGAAACCATATATGTGTATGTTATTAAAGAAAAATTGCTTAGGCAGAAGCCAAAACCAAAACAAGTGACATTTGAACAAGCTTTTGAAAATGTTATATGCTGTCCTGCTTCATCACAGGAAAATTCAGTTTCTGGCCATCACGAGATGTGATGGCGACATCAACGGCGATGATGATAAATCATAAATATTATGCAGATAATATATCTATTGTACAGATTGTACAGGACACATAATTTTCACGAATATAGCAGGTATTTATTTACGCAATGTTTCTTACTTATGCTAAGCTTATGTTCTGTTGACCTAAGTGTTTTATTTTGTTCTATGTTGCTTGAAACCATTGATAAACTTGACATAACCTAACCTTGCAACAAAAAATTTTGAAATTCAAAATACTGCTGGCCCTGACCATTTCAGATAAAGGATTGTACACCTGTACCATACAGGTACATTTTGTCTTTGGTTTTCAACGTCTCTTGTGACAGTGATGTAATCTGTATTTCCATCTAGTTGAATATAGCAGGTTCAATTGCTCCATTAAAATACACAGGAGTCCAAAAATTTTTATTTTATCCATAGTAATCATATTCATATTCAGATTTCAACAATATCCAAATGTCAACAAGAAGTTCAGCATTTATGTAGATTTTACCAAATGTTGACTTTAAAACTGCACCATTAATCTGAGTGGTATTATTTTGAAACAGGGTTTAATTATAAGCACAGTTCTTTTATGGTTATTACATGTACACTACAAAACACTGAATAAGTGATCCAAAAATATAATCATTATTATTCATTTAGGACAGTAATATTTATATAATCCTTTCCCTTTTCTATGACTTTTGTTAAAAAAAAAGAAGGAATGAGAAGCTGACTTGTAGTCAGTAGGGTTTGTGTAGTATGGTAGACATGAATGAAGAAATAGGATGTTTAGAGACAGGGATACAAAAACACTCCACTGTGTACTTGTAGCAAACAAGAGCTTATAGATATCAGTTCACATATGGCTTTATTAGTGACAGTTCTACCAACACCAGACACGCCACAAAAGCTGTTTAGCAAACATCTGTAAGCCAACACAAAAAAAGTAAGCATATTGCAAACATGCTTCAAAAGGCTTTATATATTTTTTTCCGTAACTCAAAAAGTTAATTTTACTTCCCAAAAATTATTTTAATTTAATTATTCCTATTTCAAGCAAATTTATATAAGATTAAATCTTAAACTGTTTTATAATAATGTACAACACTTTTACAAAAACAACCTAATATTTATAATTTCTCTCTGTCAGATCATTACAAGACCAGCAGCGATGAGAACAAGGTACTGCAACTTCCCTTGATATGATGATATAACGTCACAGCAAGGAAACTAAGGCAACATGGTGTATAAATGGGATGATCACCGCTAGTAAAGTTGTCGTATCTGAGGTTATCGATGGACGTCAGCTGATCAGTGCAATGTTGCTAACCTGCAGGAACGCTACAATCCACACGAGGGCACACTCTGGGCCATCCATCAATGAAGTGCTGAATGTTAGG
This sequence comes from Medauroidea extradentata, assembly GCA_003012365.1. Taxonomy (NCBI): domain Eukaryota; kingdom Metazoa; phylum Arthropoda; class Insecta; order Phasmatodea; family Phasmatidae; genus Medauroidea; species Medauroidea extradentata. The sequence goes on along the minus strand of PNEQ01003009.1, from coordinate 19,137 downwards.
TACGTTTGACTCAGTATGTTATGACATAACGTACCTTTTTAATGTTATTGTTGGTGTTGTATCAATTTGTTACGTGCATTGGAGCACAATTCAGTTTGAATTTAGCATGATATTTCATTGCATTGCAATAAGTCACTAAATGATGTTATCATTTGCTTAATTAAGATTCACATGTGAAGTGAATAGAAATTTGTTAATCTTATTGAGTACGTATATTTGCTAATTGTAATTTTGAATAATTTGTAAAATTTTTCTTGCAAGCGAACAAGTTTTACGGGTACAGTTTTTTGGAATTTACATGATGTTAGTTTTTACTTACTGTTATTCAACTATATTTTTCAAATTGCAAAATATGGTTCTAAATTAAATATTGTGAACTGCTGCAGCATCAATAAAATTGATGTTTCCTCCAAGTTTGCTGCTGTAACGAACCATTGAGTCTAATTTCAGATAATTAAGGGATGAAGCGAGTTACATATGATAATTAATTGGTGCCGGGTGGTCTGCTACAGCAGCATGGCCTAGTCAAAACACCCTGAAGAGAAAACTGATGTACGAGGAGTAACGAGAGCAGACAGCCTGTGTGCCAAGAGTTGGAGGTAACAATGAGATGGGAGTTATTGCCGCTATAGAGCACTTCACACGTAGATTGCAGTACCGAGTTACATGGGCTGTTGCTCTTTCTTTTCAATGCACGGTAACTTAAAGTTTGTACAGCATCGAAACTTGCATTGAATGATATATTTGTTTCTTGTTTGTACCATTATAAGGAGTTTAAAAAGTTATAAAACAAAAACTTTGTTTTCATAAATTGTTAAATGTATTACTTGTGTATTGAAATTCATGTAATATAAATTTCATTCTAAAGAACAATACATAATAATTTCGTTCCATTGAATATTAAAGTACACAATATAGGCTACATATTTATAGAACTTACAATATGAGAAGATAGATATGGCAGTTTCAGCACAAATTCATTTCTGAGGCAAAAAAAATGAGTTTTACTAATAAACTTATTCACAAATATTTTAACATTCAAAATTAAATAATAAAACATTTTAATAAGAAAATAAATCATAATATAAAAAGCAGTGTCTTATTTTTTAAAAATACTAATTACATTTATATATATATATATATATATATATAGATAGACAAAAAAATTGAGAGAAAAGAATGGAAACATAAAAAGATAATGCTAGAATAAGTTCACTTTGCAAAATTGTTAAATCACATTTATGTTTTCCCAGTAAAAAGATTGAAAATGCTAAATTGTTGGAAAAATACCTTCTGAATGATGTGGTAAAAAAAAAATAGCAAAGCATGTATGAAACATCATTTAAAAACAAAACTGTGTAATCCTGATGAGTTATCGAAAAATAAAAATATGAAATATGATACAAATTATACTTGTTATTCTTGTAGAAAAATTCATAATGATAAGATGTTGGAAAAAATACCATGTTCTTTATGTGGTAAATATACTTGCTATGAAAAAAACAATTAGAGTAAAGGCCCGGCTACAATAGATGTCGCGTTACAATAATACGTTACAACAAGAGATGAGTATATGTACGCTAACGCCGATGGCTACAACGTGCGTTACGCGTTATTCTGGCGCATAGCACTAAACGCATCGCAGTAAAAGATGGCGAACTTCCAAGTTTTAGCGTTTAACGTTTGCCGCCAACCAATCAACGCATTCTACGCCATAGACTGTGCAAGTCAAATTGTGTTTAAATTTTTGCACTTGAAGTATCTAAATGACTCCGTAGGGGAAAAAGTATATATTCATTTTATGAATAAAAATAATAATAAAAATTTCAATAATAATATGTTACTTTCGAACGTCAGACTTGAAGTTGCTAAGCAATTAGTGAGCAATAGTGTATTGTAATTTATCATAGTTCAGATTCTTCAATTTTATTAATTTTATTTATTGCTTCCTTATGTTTTTTACCTCTCTCGTGATTATTAAATATAATTTATTATATTCTCTTCCACAAATTTCACATTTTATTATAATTTTTCTCGTTTATTTTATGGTATATTTTTTTGATTAATTTTTTTAACTAAAGGAGGAAGACATTATGAATCATACTTATTACATGACTTTTTTTTATTCTTTTATTTTATAATCAATATTACACTAACCACATTTAACTTTAATATTGTCTTTATGATTTTTAGTTGTTAAATGTTTTCCAGAAGGTTTATAATAGTTTTCACAAACATTACATTTAACTTATATTTCACGAACTTTTCTACTTGACCTTTTAAAAATACCATTTTAAAACTTAAGCACATTTCATACATTTTGAAGGAAACATTTCTATTTCTTCACCTTGACGTGTTTGTATGTTCACTCTCCTTATTGTTGTCTCTGTTTATAGCAAAAAATTCAATAGGTTTATAAAAAAAAATAAAAATATTAAAATATATACAGTGAACCCTCGATAACTCGGACTAAAAGGGGGGAAAAGCTGTCCGAGTTACGATTTGTCCGTGTTATCGAGGTGCGTCCGGGGAGGTAGGGTAATCAGTCATTAATCACAAGAAACGTGAGGAAACCAGTACACTATCATTTCTACAAGCAAAAGAGGCTGCAATAAATACTGTTTTGTTAGTAACTATCGTATCAAGTAACGGGAGGGCCGCCATGCAATGGGACTATTTAACGTAACGTAGAGGACTATAAAATAATGCCAAACAATGTGGGCAGTTAGATCTTTATTTATTTTTTTATGTTGCTACTTCTGGCTGATAATTTTTTTTTTTACCTCTGTGCTAGAAGCTGCACCAGGCACCCTTCTATCACATAAAAGTTTTCGTCTGGCTGGCGACAGCCAATATGCATGCACGTGTGAGAGAGATAAATGACGTTGGAGATAAGCTAGGGAGGTTGCCAGCGGAAGTAGTCAAGGTCAACCGGTACAGTCTCATGCAATACAACGCCGCACGTGACCACACGCATCTCACACAATAAGTTTACATTGAAAAATACCTTACGTCCGTAAGTTATGTCACAGCGTAGGGGCAGCAGCCAACTGCTAGCCTGACAGTTACTCTACCCTCCTACAAAGTTACAAAGGTATAAAAATAATTATCCTCGTATACATGAATAAAAACGGTACTGTAACAATCCTTCTGGGTCACTGTACATTATGTGAACTCATTTTAACACTACTAATTTTAAAATTTAATTTTATGTATATAAATTGCATCATAGAACACATAATTTACAGCTTTGTTCTTACACAAATTGTCATATTATACAGCAATAAAATTTTAATCATGTTCTACAGATTTACCGTATTTACTCGCGTAATCGCAGCATATTTTTGACCAAATTTTAGGCCCAAAAAATGGGGTGAGGCCATCATAAGGGTTTTCAAAAAAATTACCTTCTAAATTTTTTTGGTGTAGAATATTACAAATGTACATTTTTTCCTATATTTACTCGTTCACAAAGTGAATATTTCTTCTAAAATAAAGAAAAATATTTTGTCGGTGTAAAGTAAAAACGGATAAATTAAGACTACAAAATCGTGTTAATCCATTCATGTGCGTCACTCAATGAAAATCGTTTAAAATTATCCCGCATAAGACGTTTACATTTTACGGTCCATTACATGTACGCTATTATTACCAGTGAAGTAGTTTATAAACAAATCTGATTCACGCTTAAAACGTTACAACTCTCCAGACGCCGTTACGTTACCAACAGAGCATCATCAACCAGCGAGCGTGACTCATCGTGTCGGGCTTGGGCATGGATGTTGTGTTGTTCTTTCACCACCCACATCGGCTCTTGAAAACATGGTTCTTAAAGGGGCGTAAAACCTTCTCACCAATTTTTCTACATTGCAATGCAAAACAATGATTTTTAATTTTTCTTTTTAATGCCCGGGACAATTTGTTTTGCAACCCTGAATTCATTGTACATACCAGAACAAAATAATTTTCCGTTTTTGTGTCATTGTAACCCGTAGTTACCGTCATTTCACAAGCACCACACTGAAATGTTTGTTTACGACACACGTGCGTGCCTGGCTCGCAGGACGAAGAGGGAGGAAAGATAAAGACGTGAGAGGTTGGCCTGCTGCGTTGCATCTTTACTCGCCTGTCGCGTGCCTCGCTAGCAACATTTTATCATACGTAACTTGCTAGATATTTACTGTGGGATTATTAAATGCTAAGTAGCGATGGACGACTTCGTTATAAAGTTTAATACTGTTCTAAAATATAATGTGATAAATTTAAATCCAGCAGAAATGATTTTTTATGTCTTTTAACCAAGAAATAATTGATAAAAAATTATTAATTTTTTTTAAAAATTCTGTCCGAGTTATCCGAAGTCCGGGACATCGAGGTCCGAGTTATCGAGGGTTCACTGTAGTGAGTAATTAACAATAGGTTCGTTTTCTTTTGAATCTTCGTGAAATGGTTACTCTAAATGTTTTTCCATAGCTGCTTTTGTAATATATTTACCACGTAAAGAACATGGAATTTTTGCAGTATCTTATCATTATGAATTTTTCTACAAGAACAAAAATGTAACTTATACCATATTTAATATTTTTATTTTTTAAAAACTCAGAATGTGGCTTAACAATTTTACAAATAGAACGTTTTCTAGTAGAGATAATTTTTGATAACTTATCACGATTATACATTTTTGTTTTTAAATTATTTTTCGTACCTGGTTTGCTATTTTTTTTACCACATAATTCACAAATTATTTTTTCCAATAATTTAGCATTTTTTCATATATTTGAATGTTTAAAATTTTATGAATTAATTTTTTTTTTGAATAAGTTTATTAGTAAAACTCACTTTTGTGCCTCAAAAATTAATTTGCACTAGAACCGCTACTATATATACAGATGAATTTAAACTGGATAAAACATATAAAAAGTAAATAAAACATTGCCATCAGAATTTTCTATTCTTAGTAATTTAAAGACTTTTTTTTTAAATAAAGAGGATATGAAAATTATTTTTGTTTGAGACTTTCTTAAGATATGACATATCCTAGGGGAATTCTATTCAGGCAAAAATAGTTTTCACCTTCATAAAAATGTTCTGAGAATTATATGTTGTTATACTGTGTATGTTGTCAACTGTGATCAGCAGGATAAATCAATTGAAAACCTAAACTAGATTAAATACAAAACCATTTGTCACCAAGTTTGTTTGTAAGGTTTTTACTGTCTTAAATTTTTTTTTCGAGACAAAAAATTACTTGGTTTTAATAAATGAATTCATTGACAAACATTCCATTAACTGAATATTCAGGATCAACTTAATATTTTTGTCTTGAAAGAATAATATAATCACAGTAAAACGAATTTAACTGACACTGACAGACAGATGTCTGTTTTTGTAAAGCTTGATAAATATGTGTCTCACAAGTAGTGGAAATGAGGGCTCATACCTGAAGTTGACATCACGGCCAAATGTTTGTACTATTTTGTTTCATAAAACTCGTACTTTAAATGTAATTTTACGAAAAGGTAATAATTACAAATACAACCAAAATCTCATGTTTTATCGGGAGAAGCTATAATGATTAATACGTACTACATGTGAAAATAATTATTTGTTTACAAATTGCCTTTTACTACTAATATAATGAATTTATTACAGTGAAGTATGAACTGTTTCATATTTTAAGTAACATAAAAGTGTGACTAGATACATTTTTGAAGCTTAATTATATACCAATTACAGTGACATAAATTGAAAAATGTAAAATAAAATATTCTGATAGTCAAAATTATGAAGTAGTACATCCCCGAACTTTGTAACAGATGCAATCTGGCAACAGCATGCACCATTAGTGCTGTACTGCAATCTAAGGTTTGGACACTATAGAACAGCATAAATTAAGGAATTCAAACAACTTGGCAGCACTGGTATCGCTGGAAAGGTGGTTGCTATCAAGTCTGGCCTCTAACAAACGCGGGAGTCCTTATTTAAGATATCAGCACATGTTCTAGGTCATCACTACTTTGAATGGCTGGTTGGAAGAACAGAGAATGCCTACTACCTTGCAGTAAAGCTGAATATTCAGCACTAAGCATACTTCACTCCTTGTCTCAACAATGTCACTCAGATGTACGACGTGTTTGTTGTATGAAGCTAGCTGCACACATATTGTACATTTTGGTTACATGTTTCAAGTATAAAGAATATGAACAGTTAGCTTAACTATTTACAAACAATAGAAGCTGCTAATAACATTGGTGCTAGAAAACATAATCTACTCATGTGTTACAGTGATGTCACAACATACCCTTTGATTATTTCACGCTAGAGAGATATGAAATGACTCACTATGTAAGTAACTGCAGAGTATAATGGGCCACAGTATAACAGGCCTCTACTCTCTAGTATTACATTTTGTTTCTATTTCCTGGTAACGTTTACATATTGTTGTTTTTCTCAGATGGTGGAAACACAACCTGATAATGTATGTTAGTATCTGTGTTAATAATTAAAATATGCTAAAACTAAGCATATTTAAAAAAATGTATGATGTTGAATGTCAGCATACAGTAATGGTAACAATAATCAGCATTTTGTATTTCTTTCATGCTAATTTATCCTTTCCCAGTTCCCTATTGAGTCAACACTCCTTTAAATAAACACAAATTTTTACCATTAAATTATTAACTTTAGTTTTGTAAAGTGTTGTACATTACCTCAGGCACACTTTCAGTGTGAAACAGCTTCAGAACAAGTGAGCGCGTAAGAAACTAGTAAAGAGAGACTTGTTCTTACCTGACATTGCCGGGTACAATACAGCACGCTGCGGCATCCCGAGCAAGTGAACTGTGCCTCTGAACTGCAGTTATAGCATGCGAACTTTGGGCAGTCTTGTGGAGGTGATAAACTCTCCTTCTGCGGCACATTATCCTTCTTCTGATACTTACCTGGGAAATAACCATTCTGTGGGGGAAGTTGACGTTCAGTACTGTTGGTACGTTGACGTTTGTTAGGTGGTTCGTGCGGCTGTTGCTGTTGCTGCTGGAGCAATGGCTGCGGCGGCTGTTGATACAGCTGCCTTTGCTGCTGTTGCTGCAACAGGTGTTGCAGCTGCTGTTGTTGCCAGAGCTGCTGTTGATATGGTTGTGAATGTTGCTGTTGCCAAGGTTGCTGCTGATGTGCTTGAGGTAACTGTACATTCTGTTGAGGCTTTTGTTGAAATCGTTGTTGTGGTCTTTGTTGCTCTGCAAACGGGTTGGGCAGACGCCACTCTGGATGTTGAGGTCTCCCAACCCATGGCCTAGGATGCTGCTGTGCTGCATGTGGAACCGGCACTTGATTGGAATTATTCATGTTGAAGCGAGGAACGAACGGGAAGTGATATTGCTGGGGTCTCTGGTTTCGAAAATAAACTGAACTTATGTCACCTGGAGTAGGTAAGAGAGGCCCACGCTGCTGCCCCGTATATCCTCCGCGGTTCTGTGAAGCATACCTGCTGCTTGCATGTCGGGCAGCCAGGTATTTATGAGTCATTGCAAGGGTGTTGAGGAAGTTGTATTCGAGCTCTGCGTGCCTTTGTGTTTCCTCCAGGTCATCATTTGGTATGGTTGATGGATCAGTGCTCGTACTTTGTTTCCTGTCATCGATGCCATCACCAAGTTCTTGTATTCTTGCCCTCCTTCTACTAATTGGAACAGCAGGCTGAGGTGACTGCTTCTGAAACTTATCCACCAAGTAAATATTGTTACCCTTCAAACAGTCAAACATGATAACAAACAACGACAGTCCATATTGAAGTGATGAATGATACATTTATAATGTTGCTAACACATAACGTGTGCTAACCCTTACAAGTACTGACACTAAAAGCCTCAAATACCTTCAAGTCATAAGGTTGACTCAGGTTAGTTTGGCTCTCAGCCTGCCTTTGTTTACATTTCAGGTTCGAAGCATAACTGGAGAGTAGCAGTTTATTGGAAGAGGATTTCTATGTGAGAAACTTAACAGACACTACTATGCTGTAAGGGGTTTTCTCTGATCACTCCTATATCCTTCTTCATCCTCCATTCTACCATAATTCAATTTGGCTGGAAGGACGTTAATAGCTACAATTACTACTTGCCTTTTTTTAATCCACACTGATTATTGCACCATGAACATGTCGATAACACTTGCTTATGAGTTATGCATTGAAAGTGTATTCATTTCAATAATTTATGCTGTAGTACACCTTGAGTACTTGACAAAATTCAAAATTAACCACATCGTACAGTCTACCGCAAAGAACACACCAGTGCACTGGACAGATATAATATAGGAGAACAACACAATTTCCATCTTAAGAATTAAGGTTCAAGGCAAGCAGCTACAACAGAATGAATAATCACTCAGGAAAACAATATTTCTGATTATACGGGTAGCCACTTTAATAAAGGTAGTACCTATGAAATATACCTACTTGAATTGGTTTATTTTACTATACCGGACATTTTGTGGTCTCACAATAGCCAATAAAATACAACAGAACACTCTGAAAAGAAATTGTAGTGAGAACAGAGAAGGAACCTGATCGGACTTTGAATGTGATCACACACAGTAAGCCCTCACTTAATGTCATGGTTAGGTTCTTAGAACAATTATATTAAGAAAAAACTACTTTTAAGTTTTTTCCTATGAAACACAGTAATTTTTTTTCTAATGCACTTACCTGTCACATTTTTCCCCCTCACTTGAGAATGTTCGTAGTTAACTGTGGTGTAGGTAAATATGCAGTGTATAGGTAAATATGTAGTGTGTAGGTAAGGTTGGTAGACAGTAAGAGCAGTAATGGTTGATCGCTGAATATGTAGTACAGAGTAGTAGTAGTAGAGAATGCTGTATGTCAAACATTCATAACATGGTGTCAGGAGTGGGATCTAGAACAATTACGCGACTTGTAGTTAAGTTACATAACAAATAAAAGGTGTAATTTTAACGAGTTTTTCACTGCAAATAAGTTGTGTATCGCGGGTCACGCCATTTCAGCAGGAATAACAATGGCACAGTTTCAGATAGTCCCTCCAGAAAACTTCGATTTTCGGAGGCTGACGAACGGGATAAATGGATTTAACAATTCGAGAGGTTCCGTGTTGCATCAGAACTTGGCAAAAAGCCAGAAGAGAGTCAAGTAAATATGTTGCTGTATTGCATGGGTTCAGAAGCAGACGTTGGTGTCCTTTGCATTGACAAAAGAGCAGGCAAGCAAGTATACGACGGTAAAGCAAAAATATAGTGACTTTTTCACAGTTAAGAAAAATATTGTTTATGAGCGAGCGGAATTTTTAAGTGAGGCCAACAAGAAGGTGAACTAGCTGATGTGTATCAACGATGTATTGAAGTTGGCAGAGACCTGCGAGTTACAGAACCTAAAAGAGGAACTCATTATAACAGTGTTAGTCATCGGGGTGGCAGATGACAAGTTGTCCGAGGTGCTACAAATGGACCATAACCTCATCACTCCATTCAGCAAGTAGAAGCAGTGCGGGGCCAACAACAGTTTGTGCGGGAAAATTCGTCCTGTATAGAAGCCATTAAAGGATTTAGGTTTCCCACTAATATTAACAAGAAACCTCAGGTTGAGAAGCCAGTCGCTTCTAGAGAGGAATGGAAGAACAAAAAAGGTCAGGTCGGTGATAGCAGTTACGGTGGCTGTAATGGTAATACGAGCAAATGTTCAAAATGTGGTATTGCAAAATTACACCAGTGGTCAAGCTGTCCAGCAAGAAGTGAGACTTGTTTCCGGTGTAGAAAGGTAGGCCATTTCGGAAGAAGTTGTGAAAGCATTATTTGGGGGAAGTGGCTTTTGTTCAAGTCCATGGTACATGCAGCTGCGGCTGCCAGGTGTCAAGACCACATTCAAAATAGATAACGCGTCATTGGCAAGGCACTGTGTGACAAATTAGGATTAGCAGTATGTGAAACAGAAAAAAGACTATTTGGTGCGGGTAAAAATCCTATTCAGGTGGAGGGAAGCCACAGTGTTCCTGTCACTTAGTGAGCAACAGATCAGCCAAGAAGTCTATGTGGTGAAGGAACAGCATATGCCATTGTTAGGCCGACCTGCAATCAGGGCATTGAACACAGTAGCCGTCCGTGAGGCTGCTGAAGTGAATAGTGCCGCAAATAAGTATGTGGATAAATTCCCAAGTGTTTATCAGGGTCTGGGCAGATTGGGTCAAGAGTACCGCATCACCCTTCAAGAATATGCCACTTCGTATGCAGTGGTGGCACCCAGACGAGTAGCACTTCCTCTGAGGGTTAAAGTGAAAGAAGAGCTTGATAGAATGTCAAGGGAGGAAGTAATTTCTCCAATACAGTGTCCCACTCAGTGGTGTGCACCAATAGTGGTAGTACCAAAAAAAATGGGGCTATAAGACTCTGCGTGGATTACACAGAACTAAACAAGTACATAAATAGAGAAAGGTTCCAGCTGCCATCTGTGGAGGAATCTCTTGCTCAACTTCAGAATGCTCTGTGGTTCACGGTCTTAGATGCATCAAGAGGGTTCTGGCAAATTCCACTCACACAGGAAAGTGCGCCACTCACTACGTTCATCACGCCATTTGGGCGGTTCTATTTTAACAGGTTGCCTTTCGAGATAAACTCAGGGCCTGAACATTACCAGCGCCAGATGCAGCAGTTTGTGGGAGAAATGCCAAGTGTGGTGAACTGAGTGGACGACATACTGGTGTGTGGCAGCACAGTGGAAGAGCATGATCAAAGGCTGGTGTGACTCTCAACAAAGAAAAGTACAGGTTCAAAGAGAAAACTGTTAAATCCCTGAGTCACGTAATAACTGAAGGCATGGTAAAACCTGATCTGGATAAAACAAATCCCACAACCAACATGCCAGACCCGACTAACACTATGGTACTCAGACTGTTTCTTGGCATGGTGAATTACCTGATGAAATTCATCCCGCAGCTAGCAGAGAAGACACAACCTTTGAGGATGCTGCTACACAAGGACAGAGAGTGGACATGGGGAGCGCCTCAGCAAGATGCAGTGCAGAAGTTGAAGTATGAAATGGCACAACAACCTGTGCTCTCACTTTATTATAGAACGGCAGAGACTCACATATCAGCAGATGCCTCATCTTATGGCTTGGGGGCATGCTTGAACAGTACCACGAAGGGGTGTACAAGCCAGTAGCATATGCCTCAAGGAGCCTGAATGAAGTAGAGAGGTGTTATGCACAAATAGAAAAGAGGCTTCTTTGCCAATAACATTGGCTTGCGAGAGGTTTCCAGAGTACATACTGGGTGTCAAGATAACCACTGTAACAGACCACTAGCCATTAGTCACCCTGCTATCAAGCAAGCCAGTAGCTGAACTCACAGCAAGATTGCAAAGGATATGGATGCGTCTTATGTGTTTTACTTACACTGTGTTGCACGTGAGCGGAAAATAGTTCTTTGTGTCAGATGTATTGTCTCGGGCTCCAATGGAGAAGTCAATGGCCAGTGTACAAGAGATTATGGAGGAAGAACTTTTTGTGGAAAGTGTCCTACAGGAAACCCCCTTTTCAGATGCTCGATTAAGAGAGATCAAGATAGCGCAGGAGAACGATCAAGTGAGTCAAGCTCTGCAATAGAGTATTCTTCAGGGATTTGACAAGTGTTCTGCATTCTGGCCCCACAGAGCCAAACTCACTTACCAGAATGGGCTGATCATGTACGGCGCAAGAATTTCCGTCCTGAAAGTTCTACATCTGCACATAATAGAAAAAATACACAAAGGGCACATGGGAATTGTGAAATGCAAGCGGCAAGCTAAAGAACCTGTATGGTGACCCAACATATCACAAGACGTCAAAGTTTTAGTAGAGAAATGCACCCAGTGTCTGCAGCAGCGACAGCAGAGGGCAGAACCTCTTATGCCTACACCACTGCCAGAGCGATCGTTGTCTTTGGTGGGAACAAACATCATGGAACTTCAAGGGGTACAATATTTAGTGGTACAAGACTACTATTCAAGATATATAGAAACTGAACGCCTGAATCGCATGACTTCAGAGGCTGTGATTTCCCGGCTGCAAAACATCTTTGCAAGGCATGGTATTCCAGATACAGTACACAGCTATGGTGGAACACAATTCACATCTGTGGAGTTCCAGCAGTTTTCCAAAGAACATGGTTTCGTTCACAGCACGGAGAAGTGGAGAGTGCAGCAGCTGTGGCTAAGAAGATTCTGTCCAAGTCAAAGGATCCAAATCTTGGATTACTGGCGTATAGGGCCACGCCACTAGAGAGTGGGCTTTCACCGGCAGAGTTGCTGTTCGGCAGGAGACTGAGGACCACCCTACCAGTACCACCTTCAGCTTTGAAGCCACAGTGGGACAGACAGACCCTACAAACAATTTGTGCTGGGGTTTCTCCTCACCGAACTTGACTTGGTGCTTTGACCTGGATTAACGGGAGCAATAAACTACTTTTACGGCAGCAGTGTGTGTGCGCGCGCTGGACGCTGGGGTGTGGAACTGATACCTTCGGCCAAGCTCGAGCCGCATTGGAACTGTTCGGGCCGCCCTCCCTCTCCTGGTCCTCCCCTCCTTTCCTTGGCCAGCGTCAGCTGGTGACCCGCCGCGGAGACTTATGTCTCGCCGCTGACACGGTGCAAGCATTCGGCTATCATCAGATGGAATGCTCGGGTACTTCCGTGACTCGGAATCGCTTTCGTATCCCCTCTCTCTATCAGCATCGCTTCCCTTCCCCTTTCACAGCCAATGCGGGCCATGCCTGGACAAATCCCTTTTCCCATGTAGGCAAGTCACGCTGTATCAACACCGTGGATATTTTATTTACCTTGCAGGGATGCGTCTTCTTTACCAAACATTATCGCTCGCTCTTTTTGATATTGCGTCGGTATATTTCTCTCTCTCTCTCTCTCTCTCTCTCTCTCTCTCTATATATATATATATGCCATTAGGGCGTTGCCTACCTGCGTGTCAGAGGCTCAGACTTGACGGAGCTGTAAGGGAGACCGTGAATTGTGCCAAGTGTTGAACTATTTAGTGTATGCAAAATTTCCGCCAATCAGTTTGTACTATGGGACTCTCTTTTTTCTACTTTTTTAAAGATAATAATAATAGAAAATAATTATTACTATTACTAGCTTAAACGTGAGCAGACATCGGAAATCTGATTGGCAAATTTGTTTAAAATGGTTTTTTGCCATGAAAGCTTTTTTTTTTTTTTCCCCTTCCTTCCTTCAAAACAAGAAATTATACTGTTTCGTTACTTACATATATGATAACTAATATGTTCACTATATTTGTTTTCCCCACAAACCAGTAGCTTAAAAGTTTTATTCATACTTGATTTTCGGTATTTCTGTAACTTTTACATCTTTCCACCACTTAAACTGCAGACATTTGAAAAATTATTAAATCGCTTACTAGGTAGGCCTGTTTACGTAAGTCTCATTCCTATTCAGAAATCATCTTGATATCTCAACACGTCAAAGAGATACAGTGGATTACGGGGGCTGAGTTAGAGGTTCCCTGCAGAAATTTAAATTTTTAAATAATTTTTATGTTTGTACGATGTATGTTTTACTTTATAGACATGTACTGTGACTATGCTGGTATGTTTTTGCTGTAAACTATTTGTGATGTAGCTTGTGGTAGTTCGGCTAGGGGTAACAAATAAATAATTAAGAAAACGAAAGGAAGTGATCCAGGCAATTTGAAAATCGGATAATGATTAGAGACAGGAAAAATTCACAGATTCACTGACTTTACGTACTAGCCTCAAAGAATATCTGCATACTCAAGGCTGCTCGATAACACAGTAATTTCACATGTTTGGGCCTGTGTTTAATTGCTTCTGTATTACTGGTTCAGCATCTTCTAGCAAGTGTAAACTAAGTCAAGAGTCAATCGCTAAAGTGACACGAACTTTAAGGTGTTCTATAAACACATGCGCAGTGGTAGATACAGCCATACAGGACTTGTGGTGGAAGGGGGTTGCTGTGGCTGAATGTATTATTATGTGTATATGTATGACTCCAGGTAAATAAAGTAAATTTGTATGACTTGTCTCTACAAGTGGTGTCCAGACGTGTTTTTGAGAGGGGCGGGAAGGGAGGGTGCGATAGGAAGTGAGAGAGTGAGCAAACGCCTGTGAGCGTGAGGGGAGGAAACGCTGACTCGAGGCGGGCGACCGAGTATTTCCGATGATACCCGAATGTTTGCACTGTGTCAGCGGCTAGACACTTCTGCCGCGGAGAGGCACTCTGGCCTCCGCCTCCGTCCGTGAAAGATCGTGTCCCTCTCGGCACTCCGTCGGTAAGTGTACAGTTTTGATTTGGGTGCACGGGTTGTCATCTTGTTGCCGGCTCGGTAAGCCGCGTGTTTACCCTACGTTATTTAGTAGATTCTTTAGGTTTGATTAGTCCATTATGACGTACCGGCGGCGTGTCGAGGGGGCCCGAACCTAATTGCACTATTGATTTGTATGGGCCCTTCAGGCCCTGTTGTGGGCAATTAAAAGTGTAACCTTATGTTAACTATTGTACACCCTTCCCGATGTCATTGTATGTAATGAGTGAAAATTGATAATACATCGTTTCCACCCTGTATTATCTAGTTTGGTTATTTCGTCGTGTTTACCCTCTCGGGTAACTCGAACCCTTTCGTTTCTCGTGCCCAGAGTGTGGTACAAATTCAAGAATGTGATGGATCTTCTGAAGCATAGCTAGCGAAACTTTGATAGGCGACATGGAGCCAAAGAGTTGGAACCTTTGGAGCAGGGTACACAAGTGTGGATACCAGACCTTAAGCGATACGGCACAATCCAGGGGATGGCAGGATATCCCAGATCATACCAGTTGGTTAGTAATTCCAGCACCATCTGGCGAAATCGAAGGCAACTTATAAAAGTCTCAGGAGAAAGCATGGGGAATGTGTCTGAGCAACCAACTTCTCAGGTGCAGAGGAATGAGGAGCCTCAGCAGTCGGAGAAAATGCAGCAACTGAGTGAGTCCCCGGCGGGTGCACCTTTCCTAGGATTTCCAGAAGGAGATTAAAGAGAGGAGGTACACAGGACAAGGAGAGGACGCAGAGTTTTACAACCACAAAGGTTGAATCTGTAAAGTGGTGCACATAGTGACATTATTCGTTGTACAAACAAAATGTGACATGATTGAAGTAATGGAGTGTAGTAATGTGCAATTGCTTTTTAAGTGTTGTGAACGAAAAGGGAGATGCATAGTAACGTGCAATTGTTCTTAATTGTTGTATAACAAAGAAAGAGAGACGTGGTGTAGATATATATGTAGTGTGTAGGTAAATATGTAGTGTGAAGGTAAATATGTAGTGTTTAGGTAACGTTGGTAGACAGTGAGAGCAGTAATGGTTGATCGCTGAATATGTAGCGTTTATGCTAGAGAACATTGTATTTTACAAATACATAGCATTAACTAGAATTGATTTTTCTTTTACTATAAAAAATTAAAAATAAAATAAATCTTAGTTTAGCCAGGTAAAAAAAATACCAGAATTTTTCCCATAAATGTGTGCCATTTGACTATTTAACAAAGTGTTTCTCTTTCGTTAACACTAAAAATTAAGTGTACATTGAATTGACATTATAAATAGTTTTATTAGCCTTTCAGAAAATCTGCCTCTCTTAATTTCATTGTTAAATGAAACTCAGGTATTGTTTTTCTACATCACAAAAATATTTATTCTTAGGTGTCCTAAAAACAATCCACAAAATATTGACATTTTAAAGTAGCAGATATCTGTTTCCTGTCACTAACATAACCCAACTTTCATCATATTTGCAAGAAGCTTGTCAAATGTTTACATGACGTAATTTGTCATTACAAATTTAAAGTTACTATATTACATATTAGCTGCATCATAACTTGCATTCATGTTTAGAAGTGCCTGGTTTCTTGAGCAGTGCCCCTGCCTACAGGCAATGGCCATACTCATTTCACAAACAACATGCAAATTTAAAGTGCAGAGTTAGCGGGAGGAAACTTAACATGGGACACAGAGCAGACTATAGAGTATAGAAGAAAGTATAAATGGCATAAATCAGTATCTCACTGTCTGTAGACAACTAGCGCTGTTAATTCACTTAAGCGTAATTATGCTCCAAGCACCTTGAACGCTAGTGACCTGAGATGTTCATTAGAAGTTATCTGCTAGGGTTGAGTTAACTAGGTTTTCTTGACCAAGCAACAAACAATAGGTCACCAGAAGTTAGCCACATTTTGTAAGCAATAAGATCTTTCAGAGTTATTGGATGTAAAGAAACTACACTTTGGATCACTTTTTAAATTACTCAAATTATAATTTTACTGTACCCAGGCTAAACTTGTGACTTTTCGCAAACACCTTTAGATTTAGATTACCCATAAACTGATACATATTGAAAAGTAAACATTATGATGTCTCAAACTACCTAAATGTGAGTTCATGATTATAATTTGATCTTAGTTTACTTTCAACTGATTCAGGACAAGCTCTGCATTATTTTTATATTCAATACAATATTTTTGTTGTAAGAATGAAAGAACAGCAAATATGATGACATATGTACTAACATGTTATTTATTGTTCCGGATATGGTTTGTATGTTCTCATGTGCTGAAAAATAATTTTTAGCTTAAAAATTTATGAAATAAGAAATAAAATACTGCTAATTTCCAGAGGAATACTGTAATGTTATACTGCAGTATCAATCGTGACGTTAAGGTAGATAGTAAACGGGTGGTAAAGTACACATTAGACAGCACTTGACAAAAGATAGTAAATATATAAAGTTTTAGACCACGCCTTATAAACGAATGAGTAGCCAACTTAAAGTGAATCATAATATCAAGCTACAAATGACACAATAATGACACGAGTTTAAACAAGGAGACACTAAGTTAGGACTTACTAAATTACCGTACAATGGGGATACTTGCAACAGGTGGTGTAACTTGAAACACTTAAACATAAATTAATTTTCTCATTGGTAAAACTGTAAATGAAAAATTTAGCAGCTAATAATCTCCACACAAAAATATAGCTCATAACAGGAATATTTATTTTGGTTAAATTTTACTGGCATCTGAAATCTGAGTATTTATTCATTTGTTACATGTTACTCCACCTGGAGCAAGTATCCCCATTTTACGGTATGGTGCAAAGTGCAATAAATAGAAACATCTACGCTGCCTTGGTTAAACCAAAATGACACATAAACGCAATATGTGTGAAATGTGCAAGTAAACCGTTGGTACCCAACTTTTATAACTGGATTGACAACACACTACATTCAATACAAGAAGATCTCTTCCCAACCCTGTGGTTGGTCGAAGTATGTGTTCATTCAGCTGACAACAATGCAACATTGTGAATGAGTCGAGCAGGTGTGATTTTGTTAGACAGAGATAAATAATTGTGACAATAACCTAAAAAATGTTTGTAGCGTTAACCTGCTTGTTGAAGTGGGCAGTACAAGCATTCACATTGCTAACTCACAGTACAATTGCATATTCTACAATGTGTAACATGTGAAATGGAAGTTACAGCAGATAACTAGCTATAAATACTGAAAGCCATAAAAAAGTAACTTTGAATTGTAAGATTATCAGTCTTTTACGTGTTCCCATTATAATTCACCTAAGCCTTTCACTGTGTTGACAATCCCATTTTACACAAAGAATCTTACGACTACTTGAGCCAGATTAGTGGCCTGGCCATATTCAAAAATCGAGCTCCACTTTGATGATTACTTCTTGAAAGGTAATACTATTCTGGTGCACAAGATCTACATCTGTGTGAAAAATGAGATTTTTCTGTAATTCAGTGGTACAGTCGTTAGAAGAATACGGTTGGCAACACACTAGCCTGGAAAAAAGGAATTCTGAGGAAATGGAAATTGGCAGTATGTATGGACGGAGACTAGGAGTGAGATGTAATCACGTAAAAGAAAAATGTAAATAAGTTGAGTAATGTAGAATATTGTCTTATTCCTACATAAAACACATTTGATCATCTAATATACACTGAAAATCTAAGTGATAAAATCAAATTTACTATTCACTGTGTCATGTACTTTGTTAAATCTTCTACAATTGTGCATCATGATAAAAGCATGGTAGCTAACACAAATTTTAAAAGTGTTTACAGCACAGGTCTGTATTCACTGTATCTGTTTTAAAGTACATTTTGATGATGGTCATCTTCCAGTAAATTAATACATGACACTGTTATACATAATGTAACTGTACATAGTGTTGTTGAACATAGTGTAGCAAGGAAAGTGAAGTGCGGGAGTTGGTAGTACTGAAAAAGGTAAACAGTACGCGACATGATGCCGGGCCAGGACAACATGAAACATGCTGGCAGCGTCTGGATTTTGAGTTTATATAAATGCATTTTGCGCACAAAATATCTTAGTTCCGACCCCACCAGCTTGTGGTACACGTACTGGCAACAAACTTTAGATTAAAACTTAAGTCCAGTTACTGTAATGTGTAGCATCACACAACTCCCCATGCAAGGAAGCAATGCACTCATTCATGGGGATAACAAAGATTATGTAATACCCATGAGACCCAATGTCTGTAAGATGGGGCTGAAATGTTTAATGGAATCCTTCAAGGATACAGTTGACCTTAACTCTTTCAGTGCTGTGATCGACTTTAGTCGACTGATGTATTGTTTGTATTAGGTGCTGTGATCGACAAAAGTCGATTTACACATTTGCAGTTAGTGCTGAAGTCGATTTTGTTCACATTCCGTCTAGTTTCTTTTTTATATTGATCTGCTATCTGTTGGGAGTTCTTTGAACTACTTGCACAACGTCTACGGTCACGATGGCTCAGTAGGCAACAAATATTTTCACCATATGTGTTACGATTTTTGTGTAACGTGTTTTTATTTTCGGGACTTCTACAGGCTAATACATTCATGATATTTGTGTATACATAATCATAATGTAGTTGTAAACTTATAAATACACCAATATAAAGCTGCATTATAATTTTTAATGTAAGACTTTCAGCAACGAGTCGTAAATGAGCTACATTTCACTTGAGTTGTAGAGAGGCAATAAAAAAGTTACTGACTACGTATTTTTCCCCTTTTGTGTTGTATAT
>PNEQ01003008.1:9034-25761 GCA_003012365.1 Medauroidea extradentata | reverse complement strand
ATGCCGTTTCTGTGTACCAATTTCCAAACGTTTGCCATTCTACACGTTTCGTTACAAATTATTGTACGTATCGTGCAATCGGGCCTACTACAGAAATTCCTGACCTGTGTGTTTACAACTTACAAAACAGAAACTCTGTCAACGGTGCGTAGAAATTTCCTTCGTTCCCCTCGGCATTCATTTACCGTGAGAAACTGACAAAATGTACCAACTTAACGCAGACGTCGCTGCAGAGCCCGAGTGGCATTGTGCTTTAACGTGGAACTGTCAAAACATCCCCAGCTTAAAGCCGGCGTCACAGGAGAGCCTTATTGGCATTCGCCAGTGGTAAAGTATTATGCTTCACTTCAACGAACTTCACCACAGAACAGTAACGTCTGATATGTAAGCACACATCGTTCTCTGCATTATGTCAGGTCATGTTTTTGTGTATGCTCTGTTTACAATTGTTTAATTTTTCCAGTGCATGTTTATTGTGTCGTAGTAGGGCTACGACGCTCACCTCGCATCGCCTCGCAATGTTTACGTTTTCTGTGGTGGTTTGAGATAATTCTCAGCATTGGGTCATATATATTTCTATTCAGGAGACTTCAAATTGTTAAATGATATTTTCATTTTGTTAATAAACTTTATGACTTTTGCAAAAAATGACATTTAGTAGGGCTACGACGCTCACCTCGCGCGGCCTCGCAATGTTTACGTTTTCTGTGGTGGTTTGAGATGATTCTCAGCATTGGGTCATATATATTTCTATTCAGGAGACTTCAAATTGTTAAATAATATTTTCATTTTGTTAATAAACTTTTTGACTTTTGCAAAAAATGACATTTAGTAGGGCTACGACGCTCACCTCGCGTTGCCTCGCAATGTTTACGTTTTCTGTGGTGGTTTGAGATGATTCTCAGCATTGGGTCATATATATTTCTATTCAGGAGACTTCAAATTGTTAAATAATATTTTCATATTGTTAATACACTTTATGACTTTTGCAAAAAATGACATTTAGTAGGGCTACGACGCTCACCTCGCGTCGCCTCGCAATGTTTACGTTTTCTGTGGTGGTTTGAGATGATTCTCAGCATTGGGTCATATATATTTCTGTTCAGGAGACTTCATATTGTTAAATAATATTTTCATTTTGTTAATAAACTTTATGACTTTTGCAAAAAATGACATTTAGTAGGGCTACGAAGCTCACCTCGCGTGGCCTCGCAATGTTTACGTTTTCTGTGGTGATTTGAGATAATTCTCAGCATTGGAGCATATATATTTCTATTCAGAAGACTTCAACTTGTTAAATAATATTTATATTTTGTTAAGTCATAGTCAGATAAATTGAAGAAACATTACAGTCAGGCCGAGCAACGTCTCACTGTAGCGCCCACTTCACGTCACGCACTACGTAGCCTAATTAATTAGTTGGCTCGGTACAGCTTCGCGCTGCTTACGGTTTTTAACATTTTGGGCACATGGAGAGGATATATATAGACATATATGGTATCATTTTATTCAGGAGACATCTGCCTATTAAACTAAATCAAAAATTAATTTAAAGAACTATTTTGGTATATGCCAGCGACAGACAACTTAAAAAAAAAAATAATAAAATTAATTTTTTATTTTTTGAGGGTCAAAATTGGATGTGTCGGATCTAACGACATCATCGATCTAACGACACAATTCTCGGGAACCGTCGAGTGTCGTTAGATCGAGGTTCTACTGTACGTCCATTGACTTGGTACGAGACATGATCATTGCTTTAAATGTTCTCAGTGTGTTTTTACATTTTCTTTGTTCTAACTCTCACTTCAGTTAGGTAGGAAGTAAGGTGTTTAACTTATTGTTGAAGACAATGTCATCAAGAGAAGGAACACGTGTAGAGATATGGGCATGATCTGTACCATCTCAGCATTTGCTGTGCAAAGTGGTAATCAGGATGGTTGGACCAGGATTCATCCTGCTCATTTCTCAAGTCTTCCTAGGAAACTAATTTTCCACAGAGGACAACAGCTTGAATTGTTGCTGTTGTGATAAGTGTTTTATCACTATTCTTGATTGCATTTACCCTCCTACTACTGCAACTCTCACTTCAGATTTCAAACTGTAACATTTACAGATTATCAGATTTAAATTGTGTATCTGTTTCCTAGGTACCAATTTTTTTCCCACCATAATATTGTGGAGTGGAAGCATGTTGGTGAAAGTTGCTTGGGGTAGGCTGGATTTCTTTGAGGACTGGTGTTTTCGGACATTTTTGTATTCTTTGTTATTTCGGATGGTCATGAATTACTTTGTATATCTTGTACAGGATGTCCACAAATGTTTAACTTGATTACAAAATATTATAACTTTTGATTTGATGCTCATAACTAAACATGCATTGAAATACTACTGTGAAGTCTCATAAAGTTTCATAACATGTACAGAATGCACTCAATAAACTTTGTCATATGCGCCCCTGGTAGCACCCGATATATCCAACCGGTATTCAATCTCATGCCACACATTCCGCAACATTTCCTGTGTGATACCAGTAATAGCATCTCTGATGCGCTGTCGTAAGGTGACGACATTGGAAACAGTTGTTTGGTACACAACGTCTTTCACATAGCCCCTAAGAAAGAGGTCTAAGGGGGTAATGTCCGGAGATAGCAGGGGCCATGTAATTGGGCCATCTCTGCCAGTCCAATCATTTGTAAAAATTTCATTCAGACAATAGCGAACATAAAGAACCTAATAAGGGGGAGTGTCATCTTACTGAAAGATGACAAGCTGCTGCATTTCCTGCAGCTGAAGAACGAAAACATTTATCAACATGTGTAGGTACACATTTACAATAATGGTTTTCTTTCCAGGAATAAAAATGGGCCAATCACTCAATCACACATCTCCCCACACCACACAACCTTTGGACTGGCCTGAATGTGTACTCGTACAGCATGTGAGTTTTCTGAGCCCCAAATATGGAAATTGTGCCTCTTCACATATCCGCTGATATGAAAGGCAGCCTCATAAAAAAAACATTTCAAAAAATCATTTTGCTCATCAATGTGCTGCAACATGTCAATAGCAAATTGTTCTTGTCTTGAATTATCATCTGGCTGTAATGCCTGCACAATTTGGAGTTTGTATACGTATACAATTTTAGATGTTTGTGTACCACTTTATGCACTGTTCTCCTTGGCACTTCAAGTTGGCATTGACGCATGTCAAATGGATTTTTTATGGTTTCCTGGTGAATGTGGTTTGAATCACCTGCACAGTCTCATCTGAAACAGATGATCTGTCACTACTTGTTCCCTTGTTAACTGACCTCGTTAAAAAGGTTTTCATCCATGCCTTGAGTACCTTAACATTAGGTGGTGCCTTTTCATAACGAGCTCTGAACATTTGCTGCACACGAATAGGTGATTTCTTTTCTGCCAACCACACGACACACTGCACTTTTTTCAGCAAAGAAGCCATTTTGACGTTATAGCTCACACAGTGCTTCTAACAGCGAATGTGGTGAACAGAAAACTTCTGTGGGGAAACTTAATGAGTTGACGAGTGTATCTGTTACAGAAACACGCAGTTAATATAAAAAATATGATTATTATAACTTGAAATCAATATAAACATTTATGGACATCCTGTTGATAGAATCTGTCTGTTAAGTTTGCCAGATTTCAATTATTTTTTTCTCTTAGTAATGTTGCCTTAAACAGATATGTAGGAAACCACAGTTTATTACAGGTATACCCAAAATGATGTTTCTTATTAAAAAAAATGTCCTTGTATGATCAACTTAGACATCAGTCAAGTTGTTTTGTTATGTTAAAGAAATAAACAAGTTTCTAATTTACAGCAAGTTTATAACAATAAAATGACATGCTGTAGTTTTTTTATTTAAAGTGTTTTAGTAATTTTGCAACTTATTTGTTTTATCCCTATTGATGCCATCACTTTAAACTGTTATTTATAATCGTGCATTTTGTCTAATTTAAGCAATGGCTAAAGTTACGTAGAACAATATGTAACAGCTGCTTTCTAAATGTATAACCTTACATTCATTATCAAGTACTGTAAATATGCAAATTGCATGCCCGTACTTACAATTGTAAATTATTAGCTCTATGTAGTGTTCTGGAGTTCTTGCCTCAGTATGTTAACATTTAGTTTTTTAGAAATGCATTTTCTACTTGAAGCCTCTCTCTTAAATAAAGTTGAACATTGTTTTCATAGAACATTGGGTAGTGATTTTAATACGTATAAGCTTTCCATATATTGAAGTTACAGAATTTTTGTTGTGTCTTTTTAGAAGTGGGTTGTTTGTTTAAACTCTGTGACGTCAAGCAAAAATGGTAGTGAATAAATCAATAAATTAGAATTTTAAACTGTACTGTATTAATAATTTTTAACTAAATTAATATACTTCTCATATTCTTATTATTTATATATACCACAGGAATGTCATTATTTTTTAAAATCAAACTAGGGTCAACTCCCGATTTAATAACCCTTCATGGTTCTCGGGAATGGGGTCGTTATTAGAACTTTGAAAAATTTTCGGCTATCTCCATCCACTAAAATGTTGACATTTACAGTTTTTTTATGATTGAATCAGCGTTCCCTCGTCTATGGCGCAAAAATTACATGTTTTAATAAAATGATACACATTTATTTTGAAAAGCAAGCACATTATTTTTAAAAGTATGGCATTGAAATGGATCTACGACCTTTGTTTAGTTCAATATAAATCATAAACGTTGCAGATAACATAAATTCTTGCACCCGCAATGTCCATTTTGGGATGTTATTTTCAAGAATGCTGCAATGAAGTTCATTGAAATTGTTATATTTTTCAATAGAGTAAAGTATTTTGAATAAATAGATACACTGCAAGCGGATATATGACCTTTCTTTGGCTCAAAATTAAGCAAAAACGTCGCAGGCGATATAGATTCTTTCGCCCGCAACGACCGTTCTCAGAAGTTATTTGCAAGAAAGCCGCAATAAAGTTTATTGAAATAGTAAAATTTTTCTGTAGAGTGAAGTATTTTGAATAGATAGATACACTGAAAGCGGATATATGACCTTTCTTTGGCTCAAAATTAAACAAAAACGTCGCCGGCGATATAGATTCTTGCGCCCGCAATGACTGTTTTTCGAAGTTATTTTCAAGAAAACTGCAATAAAACTTCTTTAAATAGTAATATTTTTCTCAATTGAATTACATATTTTGAATAAGTGATACTTGACATGCATATACGACCTTTCTGTAACTCAACATCAAGAATGAATTCATGATAATGAAACATATATCGTCTGCAACGTAAATTAAGTGCCAGCAATTCCGGTGGTTCAAAACTATTTACAAGGTACTATGGCAATGTTGTTGATTGAAATAGTAAAAATATTTCAATAGGATAAATGTATGTCATGGTTGACATCTTAGACTTTTCTTCTACATATTAGGCACAAGCTTAGCCGGCAACTGTAATTTTAGTTGGCACAACATACGTTTTGATAAATCTGCTTGCCATCTGGGACCTTGTCTTGGCAGCAAGCGACAACACACACGTGTATGCAAGGACCTATCTGGAAACTGGTTAGTTCAAAAACAACGTACATGATGTGTCTAACCTGTCACTTGTGCCGCTTTTAACCAGTACCTAGTCACAGCTCCTGACGCTCGCTCATCAGATGGGACGTGATGACACTACTCCCTTTGTTTTGCACTTCTCTAGCTCGGCCGGCGGTGTGAAAATAATCTGCTTGTATAATGATTCTACTCTCTGTATGAGTTATTTACACACTTCAGCAAATGTGCATGGAGAAGGATTTGATATTCAGTTTCAATTTGTTCACCAACAGTAAACAATTACAGACATCAAGATGTTGATCACTGTTGGGTAACACATTCACAGAACAACTCCAAGTGTATCCGCAGCTGTTATTAATGAGCCGATTCAATTGCGTGTGCGTGCGTGTGTAGGTGTGAGCGCACGTGTGGACTAGTGACTCTCACCAGACGCGCTGTTGTTAAGTGTCCTACTACCCTGTGCCACGCATATCTGAGGCATGCACCTGGCATTTGGTAGTGTCAATTATGAACTATCTTGCTTTCACTTGTTAAAAGAATAATTGAGTACATGATAAACATTACTGTGTGTATACAATTAAATGACATTATTGTAATTATATTTAATAGCATTTAGTTAACAAAACGGAAAACGTAATAAAGCTTAAATACTCACAACATATTTACGGCCATAATAAATGCAACGCCTTTTTCTGCCGTTTTCTTTGAAAATTTTTTTACAATTTTTTACGGTTCCTGGAAAAAGGGTCATTACTTCGAGAGGGTCGTTATTCCCGGAGTCGTACAATCGTGAGTTGACTGTATGTAACTGAAATCTGGACATTTTGTAGAAATATCATAACATGTTTTGTAAGTTTTGTATTAAAACATTCTTTAAAAATTCTTTTATTATAAAAATGTGTGTGCTCACAGTTACCAGAAGGGACAGAAACTATTAGCATTCCTGCTAATTTATAGTGTATTTTCAGCTAGTTTGTATGTTTTATCTGAATGTAAATAGAAACTTTGCCACGTGTTTTATTTTCATAGTCTTGTACAATATTTAGGTCTACATTCCACTGACTCTGATAATGTTCTCTACTATATGTACTCTTTAAATACACGAGTAATAAATAACAGCTATAGTTAACAGTATATTATTATGAATACGGAAAAGGTAACTTCTATGTGAGGTAGGTTCTTGAATGTCAGCTCTTTAATACTTGCACTGCACTCACTTGTTCCTTTCCACATTGTTCATACATGGCTTGTAAATAAAATTAGAACAGTTTCATGTGTCAAAATGTATATTAATGTTTGCGTGTCAAAATGTAGATCAACTGTTGTAGACAGTGACAAATGATGACAGATATCTTAAAAAAATTCTTGCAAATATTTTGATAATTGTCTTTAAGTGTGTAGTAGGCCTACACATTCGAGAAACTGTAAATACTGTGTGTATATGTCAGTAACTCCTTCAATTAAGAAAACTAAATGTTTCATTTTAAATATTTGTTTTGTGCTTGTTCATTATAAAACAGTAATATACAGTACGTAGTTAATTTTGTTATAAACTAGCCCTATAGGCCTATGATGTTTCCAGTTAGGGTTACAAAATACGTTAATAAGTGTGTGTGTGCACTTTGCTTCACATCACATTCAAAATATAAAACGGTCATTTCCACCAGTAAAATTACAGACACAAATCTTAAAATTGGTTTCAGTTTACACCTGATCAATAATTAAGGCATGCAGTAGATGAAAACAAGAACATAAGGTGTTGAATATAATTCATAATTTCAAATACAAATTCTGGCAGTCATAAACTGTTAATAATTCACAGAATACCTATAACTTATTATCATTTGATGATTGTATTATTAATGTATATTCTATTACTGTAGAACCTCAATTTAATGAAATCCCATGGGAGCCGAAAATGTTTACTTTAAATCGATGTTTCGTTAAGTTGGACTTCATATTTTTTCACCCCCCCCCTAACCCCCTCCCCCAGTAAAAAAAGTTAAATCCTTGGGCATGTTTCGTCGGAATTTAAGGTACGTAATTATAAAAGTCAGTTAGTTAAAAGCAATAACGAAACACATCACATTTACTGTCAACAGGTAAGCCACAGCCGTGAAAAAAAAAAATTGGCGAAAATAAAATTTTAAAAACTTCCAGTTGAACGCTTGGCAAGCGTACGCATGGTGAGTTAGGCCACCGTGCATGCTTTCAACATGCGAGAAGTGATGGCGAACACCATCTAGTGTCTATCTTTCCGGGTCTCTCGTCTGCTCCACCGACGAAATTCTCATGAATAATGTTAAAAAAAATTGCAATGAAAACTGAATTAGAAGTTTGTGAGACAATGGTAAAATAATAATTAAATACACACTGTGGCGGCGGCCATTGTATCTTGCTGGCAACCGTGCTTGTTCAACAAACTGGTTGGTTTGATTGCTAAATTTACTTTGTACTAGAGCGTTTTTTAAGCATCAGAGAAACAAATTATTTAAGTTTACGGTAGTACATTCATTGTAAAAAGCCTGTATAAATAGTATAATTACATTTTTTTTATAAACTCACTGGTTTTATCACAGGACGTGACAGAAAATAATAGCGCTGGACACCACTGCATTCTATCAGTAATAGAATTAATCAATAGAGCACGCTGCACCGCAGCGCATTCTAACAGAGACGCAAAGCACCATCTGTGAATTAGTTTCTGTGCTGTCCACTGCCGTGCTGTGGAAACTGGATACCTAGATGCTCGTTCACTCGCCAGCCGCTAGGATGAGGATCTAGGTGCGTGACGTTACGGAACAGTACAAGCGTCGCCTGCTCGGCCGCACCCGCGCATGCTTATCTCAGTGTCGCATCTACTGCCAAAATTTTCAACGAATTTTAACAATTTTTTTTGTTTCACGGCGGATGGTTTAAGGTTATACACGGAGAGATAAGTATAGGTATACTGCGGCCAGTAGTAGTATTTTTAGTGCACTTACATTACAATTTATATTCCTTTTTATCAAAGTCACTTTGTTCTTTCATACATTTTTTTTGTAGTTTTTTGAAGGTTCCTAAAAATCCTTTAGTTAAATCGATGTTTTTGTTAAATGAGTGTACTCAAAATCGAAGCTCCACTGTACTTCCGTGTGTGTGTATTATAAAATTAACACATATATATCTTACAACGTATATAATGCACTGAGTACAACATTTAGTCATGAAGCATGCAAATGCTATCTATCTGTGAAACTATGAACTCTATGGCGTTGATCACAAACAGGCAGTAGCGCTAAGCTGACAACTGAAAGTGTCAGGATATGCCACTTTGTGTTTGCGAGTGTAAGAAATTGTATGGTCATTAGGAACCTACATAGGTTGAAAAAAATTTTAATAATATACAAATATGTCAGTTTCATATTATTTATACTTAGGTATTTAAATGTGAAAGAACATGGATCTACAGTTGGTAATTTGCTTTTAACCATACATAGAGTGAGTTACCATTATCACTGTGGAATTACTTATGCATTACTGCACTGGGCAGTGTTTTTTTTTTTTTTTTTTTTCATAGGTTAATTTCAATAGTACTCACAATCCTGAATTGCCTATCTCATAATACTGCTTATCTCAAATGGCTGATAGCAAGTAGTAACAGTTATAATATATTATATCTTATTGTCTTCATACTTTCCAAGTACTGTAACTTGATGTCATTGATAAAATGAAGGTGGTTTGTCTACACTGCCTGTGCTGTTTGTGAAGCACAGATGTGGATTTCCTGGTTGTTTTTAAAATAAGCTGATACAGTGGAATCATGTTATAACGAACCCTACTATAAAAATTTCCTTGTTATAAGGCTTGTATTTGGTCTCTACAACTATTTTATAACAAGAAATTACTCTTTTATAAGGAATTCCCTTTTACCTTCAGAATAGTTATTACAGGGTTCTATTCTATATGCACATTAACATCTGTCAGGTGAATTTCAGTGCCTTTCTTTTCTAATACAACCAACTTACAGTATATTTTAGTACAGGCTGACAGTGTTTGAGGATTTCAAACAGTTTATTTGACAACACATTGGAAGTTGATCTATATTTGTGTGTTCAGAACCAAAACGGATGTGACATTGGTATTGTTATTTTCAGTACTTCAATTGATTGTTCATTATTTTGCAAGGTAAAAAATTAAAAAATTTTTAACTGTAGATCCTAAATTTCTTAATGGAGGGAGAAAAGATTCTAAATGACAACGTAGTGTTTAATTAAATTGAAGTTTGGTTAAAGATCAGGCAGTGATACAAATGCACAATGTTTATTTAATTTTTTGTGTATCACAATTTAATTTTTCAGATTAATCTTAGTGAGCATCTTGACGAGACAGTGGAGGCTGTGGAATTTGACTTGCAGCATCCAGAGCGCAACAAGTTAGTGTTAACTAATTTGGGAGCGAAGCAAGGGGGCATTGAGAAGAAGCCCCCTCGCAAGACAACTGCAAACACGTCAGAAGGTTCGGAAGACGACATGCTCTTAGGTGCATCTGCCAGTCCTGATTACATGAGTACGTCCACTCATCCACCGGCGGCCATCACAGGTGGCTCTGGAAGTGCCAGCTACTCTGCATGTTCCAACTCGTTTATGAGGCATGACACTGGTGAGCGACTCAGAGAACCTGCATATACCTGAACAAGTAAAGATTATTACATAGTCAAACCTTGATGTTACAGAAATCACAGTTCCCTAAAATTTGTCTGTGTTAAAAAGTTGTCAAAATGAACTCATTTACAGTATGATTAGGTATCCTTTTTAGCCTCCATTTTGTCAAAACAGTTCATTTTAATTACTGTTACTGTTGTAATTTTTTTGAATTGTAGTTTTGTTGATATGAGAAATTATTACGTCAGATACTGTTGGGGAGGACTGTAGTACAGTATATTAACTTGGAAAATGCTGTAGTGTGAGGTTGTTAGAATGTGTCAGGTTTAGGTGGTATTAAGTGTGTGGAAAATGGAGTAGAGCATTAAAGAATAACTGTTTGGAAGGGCATTTGGAATTTGATTACTCCTGCGTGTGGAACACTTACCAACATTTAAAATGTAATCATACCGTACAACCAAAACGAAGCCAATAATTATTGAATCAGCCCAAAATTAAATTTCTTTCCTTGAAACTTTTTTTTGTATGTAAATGTATTTTGTATTTTAAATTTATAAGTTTTATAAAATAAACTTTTTTTTATTAAGTTATATCAACATTTAATTAAATGTATATACAGTTAATTGAAACTTGAAAATTTGGGACATGTTAATTAAGTCTTGATTGCAAATAAAAACATGTTTAACAGTTAACTACTACAATGTGATGTTTTTATATTAATATTTTTTTGTGATGCATATGTGCAGGATTTGTTGGCTTGGTGAACCAGGCGATGACGTGTTACCTGAATAGCTTGTTACAAGCTCTGTACATGACTCCAGAGTTTCGAAATGCACTGTACAAATGGGAGTTTGATGGCTCTGAGCAAGAAGAGAGCAAATCTATACCTTATCAACTTCAGAAATTGTTCCTAAACTTACAGGTAACTATATTGATGAACTTATGTGCACTCACTTTAATCGTACAAGGACAGTCTTTTCCATCGTCCTTCATTACTAGTAGGAAGCAGTTGCTATGCTGAATATTTTATTTTGATGTTGATTTGAGTTATTTACAGCTATTTAAATTTTATGTTTTTCAAACACCATCTGAAACCTTATACTGTAGAACCTCATTAATACAAACCTGTAACCCAAAATATTTTGTAATTGCAAATATATTTTATGCTGTTTACTGTATTCCCAAACTACAATTAAACGTTTCAACACTATGACTTCTTTTAACGACAAAGTTTATATTTGTATTACATTGTTCTTTGTATTAATGAGAATTTTGTATTAACAAGGTGTGTATTAAAGAGGTTCCACTGTGAATGTCATAACATGTCTGCTTCAGCTTCAGTTATTACAGATGGAAAAAATTTTTTTATCAGGTGCCTGGTACATTGATTGCCTCCGGATGTATGTTATATGTGATTATAATACTGTGGAGTAACTGGCCAAACCAGACCTATCTTTTTTATTGTTCTTTTTTTTTTGTCTTTATGGCGTAGTGTGTTTTTATTTATTTTTTTACTACTCTTTTTACGATTAAATTTCCTATTTAATACTGTGGAGACTTGAGGTGACCAGGTGACGTGCCAGTTAATATGATTGAGCTCCCCTGAAATATTGAGGCCTTATAAGCCAGTGTATGTGTGTATAAGGTAACCACTCCAGTGAGAATTAGTCCCATCATCGACTACCATTGCCCGGCTTAACAACAAAGTTAATGTTGCCCTGAATCAGTGCAACCTGATGTGTAAAGTTTTTCTTCAAGAAACAAGTCAGCATGTATAACTATGTGATGGAGGTTTTTATTTTTATTAAAATTTGTCATGTGTTTCTCTTTAATTTTACAATAAGCACAATAAGGACTATAGACCTGTGGATCTATGGAAAGCCCTTCCCAAGGAAAGAAGAATGTAGGAACAAAATTTAATATTAATAATTAATTACTGTTTTATTTGTTGTAACTCCAAGCGTGGCAGTCTAATTTAAATTTGTACAATCACTCATGTTTTACTACTACTTAGTGTAAAACAGACTGTGTGCACATGTTGGCAAGCCAATGTTAATATCTGTGGTAACAAGTTAAGAGGTTTCTTGGCATGTGAAGTGATATGCATTATTACTAACCATGAGGCCAGTTATCGAGGTAAGATGTTTATTTTGTCGCAGAAATATGTTTGAGGTCTCATTTTAATAGTCAGTTGAAATCCAGTATTTTTCATCTCGTAAGTTTTTGTCATAACTCGGCGGGTTAAGGTGTTATTCAAGATTTTAGATTTCAGTAGGCTCTTTCTTGCTGGTGTTTAGGTTGGAGGGGCGACGGATCGGTGCCGTCGAGGGGGGTAATCATGATTGAAGGTGGTGGCGGCTTAAGGGGAAAGATGGTTGGCCTCTGGGAATACATATCACTCCGCATGGCACGCCAATTTGTTTAATGTAATGGTTGCAAGGTGAAGCAATTTGCCAGTTTTGTGTAGTGGCAGCGACCTTTAATTGGTGGTGTCCGGCAGCTGTGTAATTTTCCTGTCTCTCGTAAGCGCACATAAATTATTTATAAATTAAAAGAGTTCCCGATGATTTTGGATGGGGGGTGGTGACGCGTCCTGGCCCGCTGAGGTAGAGTACCCACGCTCTCGGCTATTATTGTGTCTGATCTGCAAGTAACCACATGTGTGCACCTCTCGTGCTGTGCCGAGAGAGGACTTTTGAAGATGGAAGTGTGCGCGTAGGGCGATGTCTCCTTGAGAGGTTGGAAGACAAAAACGTTGGTTGTAGTGTGGTCACTAATTATTGGCAACGCGGCCGAGCTTCGTATTTGGTGCACTTAGTTCAAAGGCGTTGATTCCGGGAGCTATGAGCCGACATGTTCTTGACGAATGCCACATGGCCGCGATTATTCATTTTTGTATATGCACTAGTGGGAGTTTCAAATTTGAGGCTTAACAACGGCAAATGGGAGCTCTTTAACTGTTGCGCTTGATAACTTTAATTTTTATAACTTCTTGATTCATGCCTAGACACCACCATTACGATTACATTGCTTGTAGTGCTTGTTGTTCGACTGCCATGCGAGGATTGTCTTCTGTACCCCACTGCATTAAAAAAATAATAATTTGGTAATAAAACTCACAATCATCAACTAGAACAGCTTGTGTCCTCTTTCATTTGCGCTATGAACCCGCAACCCGCTAAAATGAGATAAGAGACACTCTGCTGCTGTTGCTGTTCCCAGAGGTACGCGGGAGAGAGTGAGAGAGGACTGTACCACTGCAATACCTACTTATGTTAATAGTCTGGAGCAAAACAATACCATATTCACACCTGTACATCACACCTACATATGGTTCACGTGCACCCCTAATTTTTTATGAGAAATTTATGGAAAAATATATTTTAGTGAAATTTTTGTGACTATAGTTGCCTTTGTCCTTTGTTGTCATGGTGACCACACGTCCTTGAATTCTTGAAAAGCTTGAATTGTCCGTGATTTTGACATGTCCTTAAAAATCCTGGGAAAATGCTTGAATTTTCATACTTGTCCTTGAGTTTTTTTTTTTTGTTTGAAAGCTGAATAATTGTCCGTTTAGTACACGTCAAGATGTACTTCTATTGAAGCATAAAGATAGATATTTTTTGTTATATGAACCTGAAACGTAACCAACATTTACAACATACTAATAATAACCTAGAGATACTTTGTATTCACAATGCTGGTATTATTTCAGTGTCTTGGGTTTTAAACACAATGTATTTGATGTGGGTAACTTTGTTCCAACTGTCATAATGGCAGTAGGGTACCCATATATTTACTTTTCAAAAAGGAGAGAGAGCGACAGATAGTGTGTGTGTGAGGGTGAGATAGTTTGTGTGTGTTCATTGGCAAAATGTAAGCTCTGCAATAAATCTGTTTTACTGTAAGCATGTGTAGGGTCTGTATTAATTTCTCGTATGTGAACCAATTTGCAGAAAAAAAAAATTGCAGTGAACACGACATCAAGTAAGGCGTAATACAAAAAAATAATTATGAAATATGATTCCTCATCTTCTGCAACATCAGGGTCATATTTTGGAACATTGTGTAGTTAAAGCAACATGTCTGACTGTACATTTGCTATTTTAAATTATTGAACCATGATTGTGTCTCAAATTCCAGTCCTCGCATGATTAATAAATTTTTGGTAATTGGGAAAGAAAATATATTACACGGAAGTAACTTGGTATCTAAAAGTGATTCGGGATAAAGTGAGCGCTCAAAAAAGCCCTGATTAATTTCTATTTTTCCGCCAGTTCGTATCATTCCGCTGCATGTAAACATAAACATTGTCACGTGCTTTTATTTACATAGGCTTGTATAATATTTACATTTAGGTACGTTACACTGCTGCGATAAATGTTATCTACAATATCTACTCATTTAATGAACGGGTGCTGTATATATGCTGTACAGTAATCTTAATTATAAATAGCCACTGTAAACACACACGACACACACAATTCAAGAATTCAAATTCCATTCAGCATACTGCTACAAACAACGCAATTAACAAAAATAATAAATTAGACTATTTCCTTAAATGCGTGAGACAGAAAAAAATAGTATTTCTAATTCCATATGCTTAGGCTGGCGATCTTAAAACAACAGATTACATATTACTAATAACT
Source organism: Medauroidea extradentata (assembly GCA_003012365.1). Lineage (NCBI taxonomy): Eukaryota > Metazoa > Arthropoda > Insecta > Phasmatodea > Phasmatidae > Medauroidea > Medauroidea extradentata. Next base: position 10,882 of record PNEQ01003008.1, on the reverse strand, counting down.
TCACATCATTTGGCAATGATTGATATTCATAATCAATTACTTTTAATACATTTGAATGTGTTCATCAGAAACCCATATTTATTACACAACGGACAGACACACTCGCTTGGAAGCAAGCGAAGCGGCGAAAACCTAACTCTAGTGCCACCTGTCGGTGTAATTTAGAACTACCTCTGTGGCGCGAGCATTAGCGGCAATGTGTCGACGACCGTTCCGAATTCAGCGGGCGGTTTCATCACTTTGTGGTGGCACTAATCAAGTTAAACTATACAATCAGTAGGTATGTTAGTAAGATCATAAATAAACACTTTAAAGTATATGGTATACAGAGAGGTTGATTGCATTTGATGTTATTTCACTTATGCTATATTCAAATAAGAAACTACACAGAACTACATGCAATGATTTGCTACCAACCATACAAACAATAATGTAACTATTGTTAATTTAATGTTGAATAATATGCAGTACAGTAACTGCTAGTGATTTTTTTTCAAAGGTTGAATCTTTAGTGCTCACTTTATTCCAAATGACCTATAAATACAGGTTTTTTGTGTGTGTGTGATATATTTGGCAAAAATACTTTGTTAACGAAAGACTTTTCATAAATTTAAGATATTCCTATTTAGTAACTATTATTGACAATGTCCGTATAGGAAATGCAGTTGTTCTTTTCGTGAAAATTGGTTTTGTGTTCTTGAAATCCTGGAAATGTACTTGAATTTAAAAATCAGATTTGTGTGGCCGCCATGGTTGTGTGGTATTTATGTCTCTTTAAATTATGGAACATGTCAATAATTTGTATACACTCTGAAACAGATTACTTAAATAGTGTGTTGACTATTATCTGTTCTTTCTTACCTGAATTCTGATATAAACAATTGCCATCATATCACTACACCTCACCAACTGTTAATTGGCTGAATGCAGCATGTTCGTCATACCGTCTGGTATTACAGCCAAATCCGTTTTTCCCTGCTGGAGCTGCTTCTTATTACTTTCTGTAAGATTGCCTTTGTAGCTATAGAGAACAAGCAACAATTTTGTGTAAAAGTCCCTCGGCTGTTGTTACCACGCACAAGATCCAGTCCTTGACAATGTCTTCGGACATCTGACCATATCCTGGACCCTTCCCTTTTGTTCCAGGCACAAACTTTTATGTTTGAATATCCCATATATGTGTTAATATTCTGCCATTCACCATCACACATAGCATGACATTAAACCTTTGCTTATCTGCTCCAGTTCAAGTATTTTTGCAGAGCGAGTAAAAAAAAAAACGTGACTGTCTTGGACACCTATACACTGGCATTTGATTCATGTTTCCAATTTGCTCTAGCTGGTAGTTGTGTTGCCTTCTGAGATTTGCAATAAATTGCTCGAAGCTTAGCAACTATTCTTCGTAGCCTTTAGAAATTTTCTGGGTAATGAACGTCTTAGCTTCTTTAACTGAGGCATTTTCTGTCTATGAATTGCTTCACGTGCGTATATCTGGCCTTGAAAATGGTGACGGGTACATTTTGTCGCAGTGCAATTTTACTACCTTAAAGTAGCACAGTTTTCATTGTAAACGAAATAATTTTGCCTACTGTTGAGGGTGAACTGGTACAATACCGCTTCCACCTGTGGTGCCACACTTAATACATATATGCCTCTAATCTCCCTGGGGTTCGCTTATTGGTTCGCTCGGCTAGCTGGCTCAGTTCAGCGGTAGATACACAAGTCTTCTCTCTTCGTCGTGGGCTCGAGACGGCAAGAAACGGGAAAACTTACCAAATATTCATGCAGCCATGCTGGCACAAGGATAACTGCACTAAATAAATAGCGAAATCAGACTTTGGAGGCAAG
>PNEQ01003007.1:26799-56189 GCA_003012365.1 Medauroidea extradentata | reverse complement strand
AAAAAAAAAAAAAAAGAGAAAAAAAAAAGAAACTAACTCGAAGTCGAGCATGTGTAAAAGCTACAACATGATAAAAAAAAAACTTAAAATGTATAAAACTGGTTAAAAAAATACTATTGGTCATACAAACAAAGGAAAAAGTATTAGGTTAAAGAAATAGACGGAGACAAGGTTAGATATATAACATGGTAGGAGGTCAGGTTATGTCAGGTTATGTTATGATTTTAGCATTAAAAACATATTAAATAAATGTCCTAACCGTAACATAAATTCTCCCAAGCCCTAACAAATCATAGCAAGAATAACGTATTACAAGAATTAGAAGAAGACACGTATTACTAGAGGTAAAATAATACTACCCTACACTACTTATAAACACCTTACAGAAAAAAAATACTCTAAGACCTACACGAGTGGAACATATTCAATGCCTTACGAGAATGCAACATACTAGAAGAATTCCTAGCAGTGTACTATGATACAAGACAGACATACAAGGGAAAATAAGAGTTAGGTTAAAGGAAGAACAGAAACAAGGCTAGAAATGTAACTTGTTAGAAAGACAGGTCATGTTAAGTTAGGTTAGGTGCGGTAGCGCTCTTAATGTTGATACTTGGAAATGGAGACGGACTAAACCCGCAGTACAAACAATACTAATGCTATCTAGCAGACGACACTAGTACCAAGACGATTGGTATAGCTACTAGCTCTTCTGGTGGAAAGACTCAGCACCGAAGTCTTAGTAATCAACGCCATCTAGAAGACGATCAGTAACTACTGGCAGCCCTAACTAGAGGGCAACTATATAAGTAATTAAAAAAGAAAACAAGATGGATGGTGGAGACAATGAGGGTAGCTAGGTATCAAGACAACAGACATTAACCAAGATGGTGGGTAGACCGTACACAAATAATTACGAGACAAATACTGAAAAGATCCCGGATCCCGCTCCTAGGCTCCTGCAATAGAACCGCCATTACTACACTACTGACGGGTCATGCTTGTTTTAAGCTTTATGGGAACAGTTTCCGGGCAGACTATATTGTACACATTTGGACACATTACACTGTAATTATTAGTTCCGTTAAAGTAACTCGCCTTACTCAACGTTTTACTTTCGCACTATTGTTGAAACTTTAGCTGGCGCTCAGACACCCCGAAGTTAAATTTTTCGCTCCTCAGAACAGTTTATTTGATTTTCTGAACCCTCGGCCATTTACTTGTTAAAAAAAAATATCGTCTACCGACCCAGCAGAGCAGAGCGGGCGTGATGCAAGCGTTGACCTTCACGGCACAAAGCACGCGTGTCGCTGGAGTGGGATGTCGTCACGAAACACGAAGTAAAGTGGCCGGTCAAGCCATTTTGTACTCGTGGGAAAATACTCTGGTTATTTACTTAAAGGCTACCACACACGGTAAGCAGTCATGGTACAAACAGCTCGAGCTGATCAGTCCCGCAAGCCAAACTGACACGTGAAGGATGGGGTTGTCAGTCCAACGCCTTGTCAGTCTGCTCCTTATTTTCTGTTAGTTTACATAATTTGCTACCCTACTGTATGTATTAAAAAAACTGTTCCTAATGTTACACAAGTATTCCTACACTAAAAGTTTTCACGTGCATCTTCGTTGTTAAAATTAACACTAAAAACACAGTGACTTATAAGTGCAACGAAAACAAATCACTTCGCTGTACTAAACCTGTTTGGTTTACAAGGGTGTTAAAAGTGAACAAGTAAACCCATCTTGTAATGCACCAAAAATGTCTTGTCATGAAAGGAAACAAACGGTTCGTAAAGTTTTGTGTCAACTCTTTGCGTGCAGTCCTTTAACTGTGGCATTGAGCTAACTAAATTTCTGCTTTAATGTTCAGAGATGCTGGACCACGCTCCACGCACATGAGGGAACATAATTATTTGCTTGCTAGAAAGACGGTGTATTTGAACCTCCTTGTCAAGAACTGGACTCTTGAGGGGCATCGTACAGCTATCAGTAATGAATTATCAAATGACAGTGCTTTAATGGTGTTCAAGAGGGGGAAAATCATAACTTTATATTTGCGTAAAACAGTGTTAGTTTTGTAGACGGTTCTCGGGAGAACATTTTCCTCTCACAAAAAATATAAAAAAATTAACCCAGTCAGTTTTCCCATAGTTACATTTCAAAGTCAAAAGTTGCATGTTTTTAGTTCAGACACAACACTAAAACTAATTAATATAATGAAACGAAATGATTCACAATAAAAGTTCATGAAGAGGACTGGGGCTTTAAGTGTATAGAAACCAATTTAAACAGTGTTTTGTATTTTTTAAAAAAATTCTGCAATTTGAAATTTTTTTGCTAATTTTAGGAAATTTTGTATTTGATTTTTGTGTACTTAATGCTCTAGCCAGTGACATGTACTTTTACTGGGAAGTATTTCGTTTCATTATGTGGATTGGTTTTCGGGGGGTGTATGGACTAAAAACTTGCACATTTTCAGTTTGTAATACCATCATTGGGAAACTGGCAGAGCTAAAAAATTTTTATAAGATGAAAATGTACTCGCAAGTAACGCCTATAAAACTAACACTGTTTCATTCGATTATAAAATAACGATTTTTCACCACTTGAACACCAAGGCTTATACACATTTCCGGCTAAATTATAGCGCATCTCTATAGTTTTTATTATCCATTCATCAGTAATGCCCAAGTAATGCCAGCTTTACCTCGCTATCCAGAGGCCGCGGTTGGCCAAGTGACTAGAGCACTCGCCTCTCACCAAAGCGATCTGAGTTCGTTTCACAGCGGGGTCGGTCCTCGCTGGTTGGCGGGTTTTCTCGGGGGATCTCCCGTTCCCCCGCCCCTTCATTTCGGCGCTGCTCCGTACTACATGTCACCCCTCACCAGCGCTAAGTGTTTACCAAAAACCTCTTTACTTCATCACGTCATTCACTGTCATGTAAATACAATCTTATCACGCAGCCACCTCCGTGCTTTACCGCGGGGACTAGGTTTGAAAACCACGTTCTATGTCTAGTCTTCGTCGAACCTTCTTCCTTCCATCTGATCCGAACTTAGTATACCTAGATTTTTTCGAAGCGAAGAACATGACGGTGTTAAGAAATTCCACGATACTAGTTCGCCAACTGTAGACACTTTTCACTACTTGTTTAACATAAAAAATACTTCACTGGGGTACCTACCATGCAAATGCGAACTGTGCAATACATTCTTTATAGTTTGAACGCTCGACTGGCGATCTTTGAAACAAGTTATGATGCAATGGATACAAATGTAATGACCTCGATAGAACACTGCGGGAAATGTCCTCTACGTCAAAACCGGGGCGACTGAATCGTTGCCCCTTGGAAGGGCAGCTCTTTTGGATTAGTAGTATACTTGAAAATCGACTTGAAGGGCAGCCCTTTCGATTCCTTCAAACACGTTTCTTTTACTACTTTATTAATTCTGAATTGTCGCCTCTCGGAACGGCAGCTTTCGAGGATTTTTTCTGACTGAGGTGTATTTGAAGGGTTGTCTGAATTATTGCCCCTTTGAAGACGCAATATCCTGACGTAATCTAAAATAACATTACCCTAACCTATCCTGACCTCATTTCCGACGTGTGTGTACTTTTAGACGTCCCGATCAGCGTTCGGTTTGCTAGTCACATTTGTTTGCGTTTAGTAACTATTAAATTAATCGCTGAGGGTTTTCCCAGTCTTGCGATCGGTTTTGCTGTTTAAATGACGTATTAGTACCGTGTCGTGCCGAAACAATGAAATGTTCTGCTTTCGCCACATACTGATTGAACTACCATAAACTTCAGCATAATGGCGACTGAGGAGTAGACAACGTGTTCTGCAGGCACTCTATCTGATATTGTACTAAATTTAACTTAACAATTCACAAAGACAAGTTCTTTACGAATACATTCTTGGGCTATTTACCTACGGTTTATATACATGATATATCATATACATAATATACCTAATATAATATACATAATGTATTATATACCATGCCGAATAGTCCAATCTGTTAATTAAACACGTGTGTGTGTGTTTTCTATAATGCTGCGTATCACTTCAAGTGGATTTTCGTAGTACCCCACCATCACATTTAGGGGATGTCAACTGTGAATTGTGTCTTGGTAGAAATATTTTCTTATAGAATTTATTGACTGTGGTGAAAGAATAGTTTTTGTTAAAGGCAAAAGTCAAGTGTATCTTCATAATCATTTCTAAAGAAAAAAATACCTCGGTTCATTCCACATTAGTCTCTTTGGACTTATCAGAACGGAACTGACGTCACTACTGATGGGGTGTATGCAAAAAAAAAAGAAACATTTCAGTCCAAAAAGATTCTTTCCGACGAATTAGTTGAAAGATGTGAAATTTTGCGTGAAAATACTCTGGGTTTTGTACGCTCAAGACTTTTCTAGCTTAGTTCTGAAACAACCAACCTGTCTCCCAGCCGGCTTCGCTTGTTTGGTACCGCACCCAAACAAGACTGTGGACAGTTGCGAAACTACTTTCGGCGATGGTCGACCCCGTTACCTACCTGTTTCCAGACGTTCGCCGTGCCGGGCAGAAAAGTGAAACTGTGCTTTACCTTGGACATTTGACTGCACGGGATGTGACATCTTTCAGAAGCTACTCGACAACATTACTTAATTATTTTTATCTTAATGACGGAAAGTGTTTAAACTGTAAATATAACTTTTGATGACTTTGTCATATAATAACATTGTACGTCCTGTAGTTTTTTTTTTGTCGTAATGATGTACCGATAGCCTATAGTATTTATTTTGTTTCTGGAATTTTATCTCGCACGTCATAAAAATTAACACAGTTAAAATGTAAAATTCACACCGAAAACTATCCCTGAGGCAGCTGACCATACCTCTATTATCTCGTGAAGATATTTCTGCATTTTAAAAATTAAATGAACATAGGAAAATTGTTCAGAGTTCATAAATTATTTTTAAATATGCGTACATGGTGGCTTTAGTCTTTGGTGTAGATTGTCTTTTTGTTACTCTTTAATATGGTTTAAGTGTTTGCATAAGTAGAAAACTTTTGCTTTTGATATGTCAGTATGAAGAACATAAACATCGTAATAGAGTGTGTGTTATTACCTGAGGGCCAGAATATCGGACCCTATAATGCAGTCTTAGAACTATCTGGGCGTAAGTATGTAATTTCTTGCCCCTGAGGATGGCATGAATTTAGGCGCTGCAGTGGTTTGGCGCCGGAATGAGAGGGGGCGGAGGAAACTGAAGATCCCCGAGAAAACCCGTCGAACAGCTATGTCGTCCATCCCACGTGCGAAAATCCGCGGTCCAAACCCGCCAGGAATCTAACGCGGATCGCCTTGATGGGAGGCGAGTGTGCTAGCTATTGGACGTGAAAAACTATTTATACGACAAAATTGTCATGAGAGGTAATGTCTACAGAGTTTGTAAACAGCAAGTGTTCTTTACCGATCAGCCTGCCATGGTGTTGTTGCGTTTATGTGCAACACAAAATCGGTTGCTGGCTGCTGACGAGTATGTAATGCAGTATCAACCACTGCACACAAGCCAGCCATAATGGCAGTACTTTACTGTAATGATTTTCTTATGAGATTTTAAGCCGTTGACCATATAATTTTATCTGTGTAGAAATATTATTTGAATTCCAACGTATGTTTCACCACTTATTGTTTACTAGTCCGTATGGTATTTCCCCATGTACGGCAGCATTTTTAAAGCCGTAATTAGCCACTGTGTTGGGCCTGAAAATAATGTTCCTAATAAAAGTGCTGATTTTTAAAAAACACTTATAAAGGTATAGTTTGAATTGTGTGTTGTTATACGAACGTATGCATGTCACGCATTTTTCGTAAAAAAAATCGCAACTCGTTGTTTGTAAGTTAGGCCCGTCAACAACCATTATTAAAGTGGTTGATTTGGTAATTTCCTTGTATGTAGGTTATTTTCTATTTGAAGAATACCGTACATATTAAAATGTTCTTGCACGAATTAACTGCACGTAAATACGACGTTCACTAGACAATTTTGGAACACCGTTTAAAATATATATTTGCTACATATATTTGTATAGAACATGTCAGCATAACCATGAATCGATATATCAGAAAACATTTTATTATATTAGAAGGTTGCACGGGTTACTAAAATAATTTTTGTTACAGGTTACCCACCATGAAAATAAACGATAGGTTTACGTTTATCGCACGTAGCTTGGTGAAAACACTCATCCAGACCATGGGAATATAAGCAATAGCTACCAGGAGTTTTTGATTCTGCGTGCAGTAGTTTTGGCACCTCATTTGTTTCTCATTACTGGTCTGGAACCAGCAGACGATATGAATGCCGGCTTAGTTTAGCGTCGCGTCATGTTGACCATGGTCTTGGTATAGTAGCGGATGTTAGGGAACAAGAAGTGTCGAGTCACGTATGTTGGCACAGGTGGCGTTGTCACGTTTGCAGGCGGTAGAAACGGCATGTATGGCGTAAATATGGCCCGGTGGTGGAAGAAGGTGTCGGAGGGCGTTGCAACTAGTTTTGTGGACGGTTTCTTCAGGTCGCAACTATTTTACGAGTACAGATATTTCATGACTGCATATGTTGCCAGGGGAAACGAGGTGGGTACGGCTGTTCATCGTGCGGAACAGCACTTCGGCCGATACAGACTTTATTTGAAAACTACTGAACGTTGTTGAGTGATGCATGACTAGGAATGACATTCAACCAATGTCACACCCATTCCAGGCCCTTCACTACTCTTTAAAGCTTACTACGTCATAAAATGACAGGGTCACCATCGAATGTTTCGTCGAGTCGAGTTATCGGGCTTTTTCGGATTGCTTTATCTGAGAAGATACCGTTTGGACTCTAAAAACACAAAGATATAGAAACACGCGTTGTACTTTAAGCTATACTTCCTTCAAATGAAAGTCCCCTGTCCCACATGAAAATTATTAATAGTACGCATGCCAAGCTGACCAGCGGCGTCATTAGCGCTCCTTGAGAGAGAGAGAGAGAGAGAACTTTTAACTGGCAGTTTAGATAAGGGCCTAACGTATCTTCGATCATAGAGACAACCAGTGGCTTAGACTGAATGGAATGAGAAAGGGACTCGGACACGACCTATAGCGAGAACCTATTTCAACATTCCACGTTTGATTGTCTTTGGTAAATCAGATAATTCTTTATCAAATAGCCAAGGCGCCCATCTTAGAGATTGTAAAAGGGGGGGGGGCAAGGTCATAATATATGTTTATGTCAACAGGAACGGGTATAGTCTGTGTATAAATGTGGATCCATTGGCATATTTCGAAACATGAAACTGCGTCGATTACGAAACTTATCAAACTGCAAATAGTTTGTTATATGTTTTATTAAATAAACAAAGCTAAACACATTGTGGAACATCTGTTAGGTGGGGGGGGGGCAGGTCCCACCCTGCCCCCTCCCTTTATGGGCGCCCGGCTGCAAATAGCGTTGTAACGCCTAGGAAGAGCAAATTTTAGTCAGTTCAGAGAAATCATTTTATTTTTTATAGTTTTATGTATTTTTTGTTGTAAGTGTTCCTAGACTGCAGCCTAGATAGCCTGCGCGTAAATGCGGACAGCCTACCTTGCCGTACGGAAGATATATAGATAGACGGTGCGGATCATCCTCAGCCTAATGTCAGTTGGAGCGTGCTCGCCTCCTTGCCTCCTTCGCCAGTTGTTTGTTTTGACGGCACTGCTGCATTGAGTGGCCGGAGGTCGCTTGGCGCACGTGCGCAAGCGTGGCGCTTAAATAAGCAATTGGATCCTGTTGTGACTGGCGAGCCACTGAGTGTGAGCTTGACTCTCACAGACCGCCTCTCATTAGATGGTCCGAAGTGTCCGTAGCAATAACATAGCGAGTGCTGCTAATACAGTATGTAAGATGAAATGCAGAAAAAAATGTTCAGTAAAGTCAGTTGTGGATTCGACTTATTATATAATTTGTCATAAATTGCTTAAGTTTGGTTATTATCTTCATGTAAAATAGGTAACTTTTAACACGTAAATACAGTAGAACGAACTCTCGGTAGAATCCCTTTTTTACACTCCTCCGGTTTTACACTTTTCCACATTTTAGACCTCATTAGATTTTCCCCTCGTTTTACACTTTCCTGCATTTTACAAATATTTTTTAGGTTCCTCGAGAAGTGTAAAAAAAAAAAAAAAAAAAAAAAAAAAAAAAAAAAGGAAAATAGGGGGGGGGGGTCCACTGTACAGGGTCGGAAATAATTGTTCTAGTGCTAGTAGGTGCAACTGTTTATGTAACCTTCTATACATAATGTGATAGATGCTGTGATGAATGTTATGTTGTACTAGTACTACCGGTGAGCATTTGCAGTTTAGGCTTATACTTTCAACAGGTTGTGCCTATCCTCAAGTCGGACCCATTATTGATGGATGTAATTCTTTTCAGTCTGTGTTTGTGCACTAAAGTTTTTCCATCTTAACGTGTACGACCGGCCGATCAGTGTTTTACTTGAATTTTGAGACATCGTTTATAGTTTAATATGTACAAGACGTCCTGAATTTGTTGTTTGCTGTAAATATTATGTGAATGTGATTATAGTATGTTCACTGTAAAATGGCAACTTTTAAGAGCCTTGTAAAATTTTTCTTTTGTTAATTTATCTATTTTTGCCACTTATTCATGTAGGCCTAAACATTAATAGCAGCTAATGTTGCAATAAAATATACTTATGTACAGTTTGTATATGTTGGTAGAGCCTTAAAAAGTGCTTAATTTACAGTGAATGGCCTTTTGCTGTACCAAAAATTTATAAATACTGTAACAACTTTGCTGTCCTGGGCGCAGCTAGGTTCGTTTGGAAGGAGGGCTTGGATCAATAGTTATATAAATTAAAGTTCTTAATTACAACAGTTGACATTAAGTATACACACTTACACATATTATATACAGGTAATCTTCCTAAAAGCCTAATTTACTACTACTCTTAGTGTATAATTAATAACCTATCTCTTTCTATCTTTCTCTCGCTTTCTCTCTCTCACCAGTTCTCAGACTACATAGGTTTCCATATAGAAATGTCTCACAATGCACAGCTACAGTTCATCCTGTTCGTCCACTTTCACACTTACGCCACTCGAAGGGTTGTCACCGTCATCCACACCTCCGTAGCCTCGATCTGCTGGTCCAGTCATGTCTCTCGCTGCCAAGTCCGTCGCGAACACTCACCAGCTGAATACCGCAATCATTTCATCTACGCTCACAGTGGGCCGGTATTCATAGTCGCCCGCGACGACACCCAGAATATTCTCAGACCTCGCCGACCATGCTGGTTGATGTAAGCTGAACATTCTAGGCGTAGCGGAAACATTCAGTTATGTCCGAGCTGAATTCTTGTCCCGGATGACTGACAGGTGCCCAACCATTCAGAACGCCTGTGATGTCAGCTAGGCGCGAGTAGCCCGCGTTCCTAGGACCGGGAAGATTGTGGAGGAGGAGGGGCGCAGTCAGCTGTCTCAACACCGGGGCTGTAAGCAACAAGTAGGGGACGGAAAGGCGGGGTGGCCCACCAGGCCGTTCAGCCCAACGCCCTCGAGAGTGCTGACTCGTTACAATACATATGTTTTTTTTTGGAGTAGCTTTGCTCATTGTTCATCAAAATATTTTTTTGTGATTTTTTTCCCTTTTTACAGTATTATAAATCAAAATGTTATATTATTATTAAGTCCTACATCGACATTGCCAGTGTGTGGCTCGTTGCCAATTGTATTTACCTATTCTACAGGGTGGGCCAAAAAGATATACCCATTTGAAATATTTATTATGCAACAATGAACACAGATTCACCAGATATCAACATTGCACATGATAGGGTAACTTTCAAAAAAATTTTTTTTTCTGTTTTGAAAAAAAAATTGAGGAAGGTGACGGCCACCATTTTCGTCTTACTCCGCAAGACTATTTCGTAATTTGTCAGTGACCCTCTGGATCGGTTGTGCAAGCGAAACATGAAAGGAAATGATGACAGAGTAGGTCAATAGCATTTGTCATTGCCAAGGTCATTGGCTGTTGAATGGAAAAAGGGGGGGGGGGGTGAACAGGACAGTCAGCAACATGCCGTGTAGAGGTGTGCACTGCGCTTACATTGTCAAAATGTTCTTTCGGAACAATGCTTCTACCATTGTGATACAACGAGCCTTCAGAAGACACTTTAACACTTGGCCAAACGGGACGGTGCCAAATTGTAAAACAGTTCGCAACTGGGTTGCAACATTTTGCCGATGGGATAAGCATTGAAGAGAAAGTCTCCAGGTTAGTCTCGGACAGCACAGACACCTGCAAACATCCAAGCTGTGAGGGCATCAATTGGTCAGTCGCCGAGATGATCAGCATGTAAACATGCCATCGCTCTGGACATGTCCAACACGTCAGTGTGAGCCCTCTCAGCTCGTGACCATGGGGCAGAAGGCCCCTTAAAACCTCGGCTCCCCCACACAACAAACACAACAGGCCAAAGCCCCGAAATTCCAATTCACTTAACCACTGGGCAAGTCCCCAGATCACCCCCGACCAATGCTTATAGCAATCGGGTATCGTGTTGCTTCGGGAAAACCCAGAATTTGAGACTCACAAATACACTTCTTAGATATATATTTCCGCTCATTTACAATACAATACATGAATTTCACATTCACATAACACTCCAATTAAAATTACGATTATCATATCTATTTTAAGTCTCTGTTCGTCATCCACGTTTTATACAAACGCCGCTCAATTAAGTGCACACAACTACTTTTTCTTACTTATTAGAATTTTACAACATGGTAACATCGAGAATTTACACCCACACTGTACATTTACAACATATTTTCCATTTTCAACCTCCTGTTTAAATTGGACGGCTTTTTAAAGTGCGTGACTTCCGAAACCTCTAGCAATGGCTTTCATCCGATTTCCGTGCAGTTCAGGGATCATTACAACCCACAAATCCAGCAGTACTTGGAGAATGACTATCGGGGTTATTCCACTCCAAGTCCAATTGGGCAACAACTATTTGTCCTCAATTTCTCCGGGCCTCACAAGGCGTCTTGGCAGACAAGCGGCTGGCAATTCTTCCCAAGCGATGGGAAAAATGTCCCAGCAAAATAACTGAACGACACAAAGGCCACAAAGGCCGCACACTCACCGCTTCCAAGTCCCAGAGGCTAGCTCTCCTACTTGTTTGCAATTTCTCTAAACTCTAGCAGCATCATTCAGCTCAAACGGGCCGCTACCCTTTTGCTCATGCAGAGAAAAGCAAGACCCTCCAACACCTCCTCCGACATCATCGGGGCCACCAGGCTCTAGTAGCAAAGACTCCGGATACCTCTTCACCCTGCCTCTTCCAACACTTTTAAGTGAGCCTCTCTAGCCTAGCCAACACCAGGCACTTCCCCTCCCCCACTCCGCCGGAGCCCACACCCTCTCACCCCCTCCAGGCCTACCCCTCCAAGGCCAGTGGAGGACCAGATGCGGAGTTAAATGGGAAGGCTCAGCTCAGACGACTGGGGTAACCCCTTCCCCCCAAAATATGAACCACAGAGAAGTCAATGGAGCAAACCACTTCTAGACTCTTAAGATCTAACTCCCTCCTCTCCCCAGAAAGGGGGCCCAAACTCAGGCTACCCTGTTCATCCTACATGAACTAAACTAACTAAAAGTGTGCTGAATTCTGCATAAAGACTTGCGCATACACCCTTACAAAATGTAGGTGGTGCTAGAACTGACTGCGAGAGACTGGGCTTGTCGTAGTGAATTGTGCGGGGCCTTTTTGCAAAACATTCCATCCGATGTCATCCTCTGTAGCGACGAGGCTCATTTCCACCTCAGTGGCTGTGTGAATAAGAAGAACTTTCGCTATTGGGCTGAAACCAACCCTCAGCAACTTCATGAGTGAACGCTACACTGTGAGCGTATGACTGTTTGGTGTGCTGTGGCGCAGTTTGGTGTTGTTGGGTCTTATTTATTTGAAGAGGGTGGATAAAGTGTTACCGTCAATTCAGAGCATTAAATTGCAACGTTGGAAAACTTTTTGTATCCACAACTGGAGGAACTGTATGTGCATGATGCCTGGTTTCAGCAGGGTGGGGCAACCACCCACACGGCTCGGTGGTCGATGGATGTTTTGTGGATCATGTTTTCACGAAAGGTGATGTCTCCCTACGTGTCTCCCTACGTGGTCAGCATATTCCACAGATCTTGCATCATGTAACTTCTGCTTGTGGGGCTTTCTGAAATCAAAAGTGTATACTCACTGTCCGTAAACCCAAAACAAAACGCACTGAAAGATGTCATATGTCGCAAAATTGTGGTTGGCTATTCTGGTGTAGATGACCCAGCGTGTCATGGCTGCGGTCCGACGTCGTCTCGTGGAATGTGTCGCAAATGGTGGCCACCACCTTGCAGATATCATTTTCAGAACCACGTAAAATAACATTTTAAGTTACCCTATCATGTCCAATGTTGAAATCTGTTGTATCTGTTAGTTGTTGCATAATAAATATTTCAAATCGGGTATATATTTTTGGCTCATCCTGTATAAGGAATATTATGGAAAATTATCTGCTTCCTGCAGTTATTTGAAACACACCTCTAAAAACTAGGTTATAATTCTATAGCAGGATTTATAAGTAAACATTTATTCTTACAGAACTGGGTACATTTTAACATCTAAATTTTTGATAATTATTTTATTATCTCTTGCAATTTCACTTTTGTTTCATTGCAGCAGGAAGAAAGCTTCTGAGTTGCTGCAGTTAAGCTTATCAGCCTCACTGCTGTGATATTTTATCTTCTATAATATAAAAATGAATTGCAAAATGTGTTGGTAAGCGCATAACTCAACAACGCCTGGACCAATTTGGCCAATTCTTTTTTTTAAATGTTCGTTGAAGTTCAAATTGGTTTTTACGGCGAGAAAAATTTGAATAATTACCGGGGAAAAAAAACCTAAAAACAGTAGAGTCAATTTGAGTTTTATTGCTATTGTTGTTTAAACAATGTAGGTATGTTCCTGTGATCGAGGCTTTAAGCATTCACTCAGGTATTGTTTAAAGTTTGGGGTGTGGGAGGGGTGGGGTTACGGGTTCGTATCCCGTGCAAGACTTTGCGATGGGAATTACATGACATCATACAAGCGTATTGCACACACTCTTTACACTGCTATTGAGTACGCTAGTTGTTAAATGCCGGGCAGCTGTTTTGCGGTGGAAGCCGCAGCCGGACAGCTGTTTTATAGAAATAAAGATGAATTAAAAAAAGTACGCTTAGCGCAGTGGACTGGACAAATCTGTTTGTATTTGATGTTTTAAAGATAAACAGTGAATATAGTATAATATAGAACATAGTATCACCATCAATTAACACTTAACTAAAAGTTAGTTACTCTTTTCTATAGTACACGCGGGTGAAGCCGCAACGGGACAGCTAGTTATCTAATATAAATGGTTGCATATTAGATATCTCCTTTTTGCTCTGTAGATTATGTTGTCACAAAATGTTGAGTGTCTCTGTAATTCCCAGATTTTTTAGATGTACCTGTTCTGTCAAGTCAGAATCCTTATCATCTTTGATAAATGTTTATTAAAGGGTGTGTTTTGAAGTTAAAGTTGAATATAATATTACTCTTGTAGGTTTATATGAAAGTTTTATCTTTATTGTAGGTTTGTTGAGTTCTATTTGTTTATTTTTTTCTTTGCAATAGGAAGAGTAAATATTGGAATAAAATAAAAGCAACATCTGCTTTAAACTACTTTTAAAAATATTAATGAATTTCAGAAAGACTTATTTTTAATCTCACATTACATTTTCCTCAACTTCAAAGTTTCTGAAGGATTTTTTTAAACTCTAAAGTAGGGTATACAGTTATCATCTAGATAACAATGAAGCATCTCTTAGTTTTTTTGCCCATGATAAAGAATGAAAAACTCTTGATGTGTTATTAACCTTGTTTCATTAAACTAACGTCAGTTTCCTGTTATTTTCATTGCAGAGTTTAAACGTGTGTGATCCACAACAGTCATGGCAGAAGCCCATTCTGCTGTAGCATTCTCATTCTCCATCACTCACGAGGGATGGGATGTCAACTTTGATCGTGAAGTGCTTCACCTGGTTTGGCAGTCTGGGATACGCTCTTGGAAGAAGCGGTTGGCTAGGTTCAAGGTAAGCATCATGTCGTTGATAAAAAAATGGCAGTACTTCTTCGATATTAAAAGTACATGAATATTGAGACCAGAAAATGGTGATTAGGCAATGTGAACATTTACAAATAGAGAAAAAAGGGTGCTTTATCCTATAATAAAAATATGTTGAGTGTGCACAAAATTGAGTTAATACAGGCAATACAAGTTAAACCATAGAAAGTAAATCATTGTAAACAACTTCTCTTCTATGCACACCTTAAAAAAAATGCTGGAGGAGTAAGGAGAGCAATGGACTACCAAGAGAAATCACAAATAAATGAAATAATTGGTAGAACTTATTATAAGTCTCATTAAAAAGATTTGTAAAAACTATTTGATTTTTGAATGGCTGTCCGGTTAAGTTAGGGTAGGCCTATATTAAACTATTACTCCAAGAATTATTTTATTGTGAAAAAAAGTACCGTTTATTAATAACCATAAAATATAATGCCATAAGCAGGGGTGACTTTGGACATATGGGATGTGGTGACTTTAGAACACTTTTATATTATTTTTAATTTCCATTATTGTCAAATGTGAGTAAATGTATATTAGATATTTAGTGAATATGTATTATTAAAAATTTTTCTCTAGTAAATTTGTTAATAGAAAGCTGCTATATATTAGGTTATGTATACAAATTATGTAGACCAAAAACAGGGGTTATATATGTAGCTGCTTAGAAAAGGGCAGTTAGGGCCTAATTGATATCTTGCAGGAATGCACTGATAAGAGGCCTATTAATTACCTGTATTTATTTAGCTCGAACAACTTGCCGTTAGATTGTTCACCAAAAAATGAGAAACTAGTGATATTATTGAAGGTGGTAGCAGACCTACAATGGAAGTGTGCCACTCACAACGGCAGACTGACACACTTGTGCAGGCACGTGCACACACATATGTACACAATTGCTCACAGGCACATGCACATACACACGTACGCACACACATGCATACACACACACGTTTGCAACATTTAGTATAACAATGTTCCACTCCATTAAGTACATAGTCTCTCAATGACCAGATTACATCACTCATAAATTATTTTGGGAAAAAAAAATGTTCCACCTTAGTTTTTTAAAATACATTAGGCTAAGTATGTAAACTGTAATGTAAGATGTGTATTTATATACTGTAGTTCATTATTCTTTTGAGCTATAGATATTTACATTACATTATTTTCTGTACAGTAATTTAATTTTATATATTTTTTTGTCATTTTATTCAAATTAGGTAATCCTGAGATTATTTCCTTGGGTTTGCAGATAATTTTGATTTGAATTGTGGAGTATTAACTGCATTAACATTTTTATTGCAAATAGGTTTGATTGATTTAAGGTTAGTGAAGAGGGTCTTGTTTGCATATCAGTTATCTCATGAAATTTCTTTCAATATTAAGAGTCGCACAACATTTGTTGTCACCTAATAACAGCATTACAACATTTTATTTCCCATTGTGTTGTGCTTTTTCCCTTCCCTCCAGGATTTTATGTAATCATCACTGCCTTTTGTTTCTTCCAGAACAGTGTCAAAAATGGTGTCTACCCTGCACCTTTGCAGAGTTTATGGGCCATTGTGGCAGTAATAGCAGCTCTTCACTTTACAGAGGTGGGAATAGCACATACATATGTGGATAGCCTGACAAGTCACTTACCTGCGTAAGTACATATTGCTAGTAACAACCAGAAATAATGTATGTTTAAGGTAGTATTGCGTTGCTTTTATTAATAACATCTTCTTACTGCTTTTTTTTTTTTTTACATTATCACTTTTATTAGAACACCTGTCTACTTGGTGGTTGGTGAGTACGTATATTGAACTGTTGAAGTCCACTGTGCAGTCGTAAGTTCTGAAAATCAAGTATTTTTTTAAACACTGTTTGTAATTTTGTATAGTACACTGCACACTGTAAGTTTTTCTGTGCTGCTTCAGTTTTCACCCCCATCATCTTCATTTCTAATCAAAGTTTCATCATAAAACTTACATGAACAGGTTATATTCTTCTGTAGGAAGTTTTTTGCTCTTAGCAATAGGTTTTACTTTTGTATTGCTCATATTTGCCATACCTGTAGCAAGGGAGTGAGCCTGTGTAATATTATATAAGACTAGTGCTTTAGTTGTTTTCCAATATTTATGAAATGCAGTTTTCCTTTTGCTAAATTAGTTTGTGAAAATCCAATTATTTATTTGTGACTGTACTTGCTTAAAAATATTTTCAATCCATACACATGTTTTAGACACTTCACCATTCCACAATCTGGGAATACCTTTCCTTGATGGGAAATACAAAGTTGTTATTCAACACAGCACACCGACCTGAGTGAAATCACTGACAATAGGAAATTAAACTTATTGAATATTGGCAGGTTTATATGTATTTTTTCACTAATTTAGCTCTGCACTTCTTTCCATACGTATTTCTAAAACAAAGAAAAAACATCAGCATGGTCATTACAGTTTTTCCAGCCGTGTTTCTGGCATCTGGTTGAGAAGCAAGACATCATTGGCATAACTACAGCCTATATTTCTCAATGTGGGTGCAAAGTATGTAACTCAAAAGCAGACAAATATGTAATTTGACTCTGGAAATGTGAAATATTTATATCATGCTATCTCCTAACATGGTGGACCTACAACAATTTGGACCACTTAAATCTATGTTTGGTTAATAAAGTGTCTAAAATTAAATTGTATCCAATTAGTCCAATAGTTTTGAAATACGTATGTAAATTAAAAATGTAAGTTCAGGATGTGAAATCTTTGAAATTAGGGTACATGCCTACATTTATTAAAAACAGCACGAACGAATAACGTTCAATCACAGATTTCTTGTGTAATCAAAAATCATTCAATGGACCATATTTTCAAAAATTGTTTATGCTATGAGCAAAATACAAGTCATCGTATTGTGTGTGTCGCCTATCCCAATACCCTAGGTGGGAGCAAGGATAGTGATATTATATTAAATTTAATGTAGTTATTCCACTTGTCGAACATACATTGTATATGCCACCACTGACTTTTTTTAGTTCGACCGGGTGAGCTTCACATTGTTTTAGGGACATACAAGATTTTTTTTATTTCAGTACCTTGAAAAATGTGCACAAATAAGTAATTTTCATTCTCAGAGAATTTATGAAAATAATTGCTTATTTGTTTTTTCTACCTCCCTTCCCCAACTTATTTATTGCTCTAGAACTGTTTCCTCATCTTGATGTAGAAAATTGTTTTTGTCCCTGAAAGTTATGTCTTGATTGATAACTTAGCTTCATAGAATATAATTATTTAACGTGTAAATCCACTTCCTTGCTACGCCAGTGCTCTGAGGTTGGCAGCACCCTAAAGGTGTATGTGTAAAGAGTTTGACAAAATTTGTATACACAGTTACTTCAGATAACTGTTGTGATTGAGAAATGTTCAAATGTGTACTATTTTGATTACATGAAAACATCATTAATAAAACTCAAAACAAGTTATCTTTTTACTATGTTTTATGCATGTACAGAAATTTAAAAATTAAGTCGTCATTATGTTAAAAATATTGAAATGCCCACAGTGTTAAAAATATGAACACAGCAAGAACAGAATACACAAAAGTTGTGCCAACTTACTGAGGAGTAAATGTGTAGCTAGTGTGATGAAATTCTGAGGAATGGTTCTGTGGATATTTTGTATCACAGTTTGAAACTATGCATGGTTTGAATGAAATGCATAAAAGTCAAGCTAGCTTGCTAAGTACCACTGAAGATGACCAGATTTGATAAAATTCTGAAAATTGGTTCATCGGTTATCTTGTGTATTCAAAAAATGTTCAAATAGTCACCATTGTGACTGCTGCTGCTGAAAAGTGAAGCTAGCAGACTGATCTTCCAGCTGTCGCGATATGGGCTTGGCCAGTCTGATGCCTGTCTGATTACCAAACTTTTTAATTATTTTAGTAATTTTTTATTTGTACACAATAGTGTTTGTTTTATAGATGTACATTGTGACAATTTTTTACTGTAATGTAAACTTTTAGGTTTCATTGCTATTGTACAGTATCAAAGTCAAATTTAAGTTCAGAAAATTAGTATTTTGTTTTATTTAAAATTCAGCAACTTATCAAAAAAACAAAAAAAAAAAAAACCCAAGATGCCTTTTTTTATGTACACATCTTGACGTAGTCCGTGACACTGTTCTTCAGTTTGTAATATTTATGTTGGTTAGTTAGTTTTCCTTTCTAGTACTAAAGTTATATGCAAATTTGGTTTTTGACTTGCCATTATACAAAGACTCCGTCTTAAAAACTCTCATTACTCTCAAAATAATCATAATATATACCTACAAAACAAACCGTATCTTGTACAAATATAAAAATTATTAAAACAATTAAAATTGTTTATGAATCAAATCCTAAAACATGACAAAAGGGGGTCATAACACTATGCCAAAAATCTGTTTACTATCTGATCTCTCACAACTTCTCCAAATTTTTCACCAGCAAATGACTTCTAAAAAAATTAATTAATCCAAATAAAACAATAAAGGTAGTTTTTTTAATATTACATCTTGTAAGGATGTAGTGAAAAAAAAAAGTTATTCTCTAAGCTTCAAGTTAACATAAGAGAGTTAAAGGTACATGAGAGCCATAGTGTGAGCAATGTTAGGGACTTACATTGTAAGGCATTTAGCCATGCCCACCCAATGAATTTTGTACCAAGATCTTTTTTTTGTTGTACTTGGTGTGTATCTGAAGTTAGCAGTGGCATTAATGCATTGTGGCATAAAGTAATTTAAGAGTGTAGTTCTCGGTCCCCCCCTGGAGTCAGTAAAGGTCTAATAGAATCCCAGGGCACTTGCAGGACCGGTGAGTAGTTGCCCGGCCTACTAGTGTGGCGATGCGCCGAAGAAGTTAATAACAGTGAGTTTAGATGTAAGGACTGAGTAACTGCGTTTTCTCTAAAAGACTTTGGAAAAGGGAATTCAACCATAATGATGGACTGAAATGAGAACATTCCTATTTTTTTTATATGAGTTCTGTAGCTCATTTAATGTATGAGGTCTGTAGCTTAAGTACGGTGGACCAAACCATTAGGATTATTGTTAGCTCCGTTTCTGTATTAACTGTACACATAAGCGAGAGCATCCGAAAAATGATTGTGGTAACTGCATTTATGTATTCTGATGGTAATCTCAATGTAAAGTGATCTTGTTGATATTCGAACTTCCCGGGAGCTAGTTTGAAATCTTTCCCGTTTGAAGTCTTGGAGAGAGTAAGGTGTGTGACGTCATAGCAGTACCAACTGTGGGTACAGATCCGAGGGATGAAGCTGAAAATGAGAAGAGTGTATTTTCTAATTTGTAAGGTGGTGATTTGTGATTTATTGTACATAATTTGTGATTTAGTATTTGTTCACTTAGTAACAGAAATTAGCCAAGGAAAGGAATGTAAGTTTAATTTGGATGTTCTCAAGGTAAATGGTTGTGCTAGTTGACGATTGGCATGGGTTGCCATCTTGGGAGAGTTCCGGGGGCGACACGAGCATCGTGGAGCAAAACCTCCGGTTCCTTCTTAGCGTGCTGGTTGTCGAAGTGTGCGGACGTGTGGAAGGTAGCACCTGCAATGCCATGTGGTCGGGAATCGCCATGTATCAGGGCACATGGTTAAAGTTTCGTTGTGCCAAGCCTGGGATGGCTTCTTATGATTAATCATGAGATACAGGTCCTTGGAAGTAGATCGGTCGAGCCCACCGTTTTTCTGTTATTGTTATTGGTGAGGGAAACTGTAAGTGGATTAATTTATGCAGAGTAAACCGAACGATAACCTTGAACCTTAGTGTTTCTTTTATTGCATCTGGTAACCACGATGTAGAACTGGCTAATTCTTACTTATAGATGATCTATTTTTGAACCCACCCTAACCAACGAGATGAGTCGAGTCTCTGCCGGTGAGCAGGACATCAAGCTGCGCGGAGCAATCTCAGTAGCCTTTGAGTGAAATAATGTTGATTCAAGGTAGCCGTGGCGTATGTGTGGCGTCTGGTGATCGCATCAGTACCATTGCAACATGTATATTATTTATGGTGTGGCTCTGTTACATTTCACGATATTGCTTGTTTATGCAGCAATACAATCAGTATTCTTCAGTTTTACTGTTTCCTTGACTAGAAGTTCGAATTGGTGAAAATAGTATGTGTTGGGAAGATGGGATGTAGAGAACACTCCTAATAAATGCCATTACATCAAACTTTGCCGTAAGTTAACATTATATTGATATACTACTAGTGAAAGTGTATTCAGCCACCCTGTATTACTGTATACATCAAATAGTGAATAACAACTGTAGCAACATTCAAAGCAGTAGATTATGATGTCAGCATAAAATATCTCGTATCATGTGTAATTCAGTCATATTCCCTTTGTTTGTTGGTGTACTCCTGTCAATATGGGTTGTCTACAGAGAAGCAGATAATTTGAAATTTATTTTGTCATATCCATCGAACATTGCAACTGATCTTCTTTGGCCAGGAGTTGCTCGTTACAATTTCAACTGAGTCTCTTCTGCAATACCTGATAGTATGTAATTGTTGTTCTGATGCACCTGTATACAATTATGAGTCCTATATTTTGTTCTCAGGTGTAAGAGTAAGTGAACATTTGTTACCACCCATCTCGAAGGATATCGTCTTACAACAATCATGCAGAAGTATTTACGCTTTACAAAGTGCAGCTATACAATTGGTATATTCAATTCCAT
Organism: Medauroidea extradentata; assembly: GCA_003012365.1. NCBI lineage: Eukaryota > Metazoa > Arthropoda > Insecta > Phasmatodea > Phasmatidae > Medauroidea > Medauroidea extradentata. The sequence continues at coordinate 35,217 of PNEQ01003007.1, read as the reverse complement.
GAACGAGTACACTTTTTTTGACAGCTGGTAAATAACTATTTAAAAACTGAAGCTATACATTATTTTAGTCAGACAATGACTGTGCTTACTCAGAATAGCATAGGAAACCATACATATCAAATTGTGATGATCCAGTATCTACAGAAAAACTATGGCAGCATAACTGTCACAAAAGTGCACCTGTTTCTGGGAATAGACTATAACAGGAAATTATCAGAACACAAATAAAGAAAATTATGAAGATTGGTTTAGTGAACAATTGTTATAAAATCTGTGACCTAAAAGTGTTGTTATATTCATAATGCACAATACCGCAACTTTTAACTGAATGAAACAATGTCTTTGTTCTCCCCTAAAATGAAAATGCAGCCATGGTGGAATATGGATATTGGGTTCACTATCAGTATGTTGAGACCTTCATTATACATCCTTCAAGGCAATGACGGTTTACTTTGCTAACATACCAGCTGACTTTGTATCTTAAGGAATGTTAGCTAAGGTTGTGTGAATGAACCCCACCCTGATTGATGTGTCAGATTACATAACAGACCCTTTGGCGGGCGCAGTGCATGATGATGCGGAATTGTTGTAGGTGTAGTACAGCATGTCTACCACTGGTTTTAACTTTTCTTTTCAAGGTCAAATAGTTTGTTGCACCTCCCCTACTTTTGTCTGACCTAGATGATACACATACATAGTTAATTCCTCATCTAGTGTACTATTGTTAATAGCAGAATATTTGTTTATGTGCATATGTACTTGATTTTTTTTTTTATTTGCTGTAAAGGTTAATTGTTTTTCACAGGACAACACTACAATGGCAGCTTGTGAGTTGTACTTTACTTGGTGTGTTGGTTTGGCTGTCCATCATATACACAATACGCTACAGCCTTAAGATGGTACTGCTATACAAGGGCTGGTTGTATGAGGAACGGGGCAAGGGACGGACAGTCTCAAATGCCACCAAGATATGGGTTGCGCTTGTCCGAGTCCTGTCAGGGTTCACTAAGCCTTTACTGTACAGCTTTCAGGGATCTCTGCCTAGGCTGCCTGTGCCAACACTTGAAGAGACAATGCAAAGGGTGAGTAAGGGTTTCTAGTTTATTGCCATTATGTTAGATGAATCGGTATGGATAATTTTTGTTGTGTATGCATATTGTGTAAAATTAACATTTCGGAAATTAGTTTGCAAAAAAAAAAATTTGAATTATTTTTCCCAGTTATTTTGAACATATTTTGTATAATTGAGCTGTCTGACTAGGTAAAACACTCGGCTATATAGTGTATTGTAATTATACTTTACAAAGAAAATCAGCAGATACTTGACTACATAGAAAGGACTTAATAGCATTGACAAGATAGTTAGACACTGTATAGGTAAGGACCCCTAAAAGCTGTGAATAAAAAGTGCCAATTTTTGTGTTTAAAAATGTTAAAAAGGGTTCAAAAATTTGGTGTTAAAAACTAGTTAACAGTGGTGAAAAATTTTAAGTGGTAAAAAATTTTTTTATCTATGGCTACAATCCATAAAAAGTAAACATTTGGTTTTTTTATGTGGTGAATGCGTGAAATAAACGTTGTGTTTATCAGTTATTTAAACCTTTTAAATATTAGTGAAAAAGGTTAAAATATATTAAAACGGTGCACATGGACTAATATAATTATGGCGAAATGATAATTAAACAAATTCAGAAATACCTAAAGGAAAACGTACACATTTCCACGACTGTGCGTCAATTGATTTGCGACTGAAAATCCACCAAAGCATATGGATTAGTGTGAAACATGGCTTGTTACTAAATTATGATGTAATTCGCAGAAAACTTTAAAAAAATTTTTCCAAATTTCGCGGTGTTTCGCGAATATCGCGAGTCACTGTTTTTAGGGGCCCTATGTATAGGACATCATGTGTATGTTAAGAATTTTCTCCGTTCTTTTTTTACTGCTGTTGGTGTACCAAGTAAGTAGTGTGTATTTTATTTTGATATACAGTGCAAAAAATTTTTTTAATGATACAGTCCTCTGAACATTGATATAGTATGTAAATGCCACTTTAAAGGTAGCTGTAAGTATTAGCACTGTAGTAAACATCTTTACACTCATTCGATGTACTGGACTAGTGGTTTACTATTAGGTGAAAATTTTTAAAGCAGCTTGTTATCTCAGTGTGTTACAGTTACATTGGTTATGGTGTTGAGGTAGGTACGTGAAATAGAACCTGTGTCATTCCCATGAATTTTTTCTTTAATAATACATGAAGAAAGTGTATGAAATTACTTTTCTTTGTTCACTGCCATTGTTACTTCAAGCATTTCAAGCATTTGGCATTTACGTAAAATTGTTTGCATTACGGGTTCAAATGAGTGAGAGATTTTGGTCAGCTCTTAACATCGAGGTCTTTAGCGCATGGTGAAGGATGACGATGAGGTAAGTATGGAGCAGCACCGGAATGAATGGGCGGGGAAACGGGAGATCCTCGCGAAAACCCACCGACCAGCGGCATCGTCTGGCACGATTAGAACATGCGAAAATCCGGGGACCAACCCCGTCGGGAATCGAACCCAGATCGCCTTGGTGAGAGGCGAGAGGTCTGACCTCTCAGCCACCGTGGCCACACTACGGGTTCATGAATTTTTCATATGTTGATTCATTCTAACCAACTTTTGTACAATATTACACTATTTGAAAATTGCATATACATGTATATATATTTAATTTTAATGGTGTATTTTTTTAAATTCCAGGTTGCTTATTATTTTTTTGCATTTAGGCCGGTATTCCTAAACGTTGTATAAGGGTTTAGGTGCAGCATATGTCATGCCTAGGCCTTATCGGTATTCTTAAACGTTTGTATAAGGGTTTAGGTTCAGGACATTGCTTATTCATGCTTATTCAGGACTAATCTATGACTTTCCCTTGTCTTAATATAATTATGCATGCACAGTACGCTCAGCCCTACAGACGGCTACACACGTTACAACGTATTTTACCGCTTGCTGGACGAATATCGTTTTTAATAATAAAAGAGAAAAGAAAAACATTCTAATCATACAGAAAATGAAACTTTATGGCAGCAGGAATACTAAATAATAACCCACTAGCATTTTAAAAGCCCAAATAATCCAAAATCAACAAATTTGTGGTTTTAAAAGCATTGCAGTGTACATATATATTTTTGTTTATCGTTACGAAAGTGATTGGATTGCTCAGGCGCTAAGGTGTCGGCCCGGTTAAAGTTTTATTTGGGTTCGAATCCCGGTCACTCCAAATTTCTTTTTGTACTTTTTTATATATTATGTATCAAAATAAGGTAAAAATGTAATTAATGTTTATTTCCATAAATATAGTTTCTAAGCATTAAACTGACTCAAAAATATAGAAATAAGATAAATGTATAATGAACCGTTAATGAATACAAATTTTTTCCCTCTGTAAATGCTTACAAATAGAATGAATAATGGACGTACGATCAATAGACACCTTTTGTAAACCGTCCTACTTAGAAAATATGCAATTACAATTGTTACAAACTGTTATATACTTTTGATTTAAACACATTTTTGTAAGATACTATAAGTTTAACTAACATTCGGAAGTTCTGACTATGTTTTTATTTACAAACATTCCAATATTTTTAAAATTAATTTCTGAAATAAAATCTTTGCAAGTATAATGAAACGAATGTCATTTATATTTTTTTCCTAAATAACTCGTATTTAATCTGCGTTACGTAATGTTAAATAAAAGTTTCAGAAATAATTAAATGTGGTCACAATATATACACCTACGAAAAAAAAAAAATCTGTAACGGGATGTTTCAAAACAGCTAGTGTGCCATAAATAATTTGTAAAAATTTAGTTAAATATATGAAAAGGAAATTACAGATTCGTAAAAGTCTAATTAAAAAAATTGTTTTTACGACAGAAAATCTGCTCGCTGGTTCTGTGACTAGTGCATAGAAACGATATGACATTTAATTGGCGTGCCAATGCTGCTCTTAACTTAATAGTTTTTTCGTTATTTTGTAAGGAAAATCTCATGATAAGTGATCACATTTAAAAATTGCAGTTTTATTTTTAGCGTAAACACACTTGTACACTAATCTGCAAATGATATGTGCATATATTGAGAAAGAGCAAGCTTAACTAATAAGACAACTTTCCTTAAATTTGGTACAAATAAACCAAAAAATTTCAATTGGTCATGTAGATGTAAACATTAGAAAATATTTCTTTGTTTCTTCACGTGATTCTTCTTCTAACATAGTGAACCTACAACAATTGGAACTAATTAAACCAAAGTTTGAAAAATTAAGTTTTTAATTTTACATTTTCGTAGAGTCGACGTAGTTGTTATAGGAGAAAATAAATAAATTCATGACATGAAATCTTGGGAATTAGAGTATGTTCAGGATTATAAATGTTGAATCGTCAAATTACATTTAATACACAATTTCCTTGTTAATTACGCGGGATAATTTCTTTATTTCAGTGAGGCTATAGCTTATGAAATATATGTCGAAAATATGTCCTCAAATTTTTCTGCGAAGTGAATTATAGTGGTAGCAATATTAACCAGAAAATAACTTCCAAATGAAATTTGTTAAAATGTAAAGCAAAGTAACAAGTGCTGAAACAGTTAAAGACCAAATAGCCTATTTTATCAAAAGAAGTAAAATTAAGTCAACTTTAAACTATTACCCATTTCATGTAATCATTGAAATTACATTTTCAATTACCTTATCATAAATTTCTCCACGCGGTACTAATAAAAATTTTTCTGAATCATCCTGTGTTAAAAACTGAAAATGATATATTAAAAATATGTTAATATCAAATGTATGTATCGAGTTTGGTGATTTCCAGATGCGTGGTTAGTGTAGATAAGTCATGTGATCAAGAAAACTTAGATACATACTCACATTACCAGCATTTTGATAGGCTAATATAAACGTCTCTCTTCAAAAAATTTGTTTTGTTTATCTCATGACGAAAAAACATTTTAAATGGAAATATGAACTAATTACGTATACGTCTAATCAACTTTGTCTACTGTACTATATTTTTATCAAGTTCGATTACATTAGCTTCGTATGTTCGATTTTTTAATGTGGAGGAGAAATTGAGAAACACACAAATGGACAATGGAAAGTAGACTTAAAGAAAAAGAAGAAAAGCCTTCGAGGTCCTGCATACGTGTGCACGTCATTATGGTAGCCGTTTTCCCAGGCCTCCGAGAGGTGCGCCGAGATTCGGCAGTTACCGATTATTCGAAGGAAAACTGCTCAACGCACATGAGTGATGTCTGCTTAGGAACATTATTCAAAGATTACTATATGTGTGTATACCAATTTCTGGTTCAATAGTAATCATTAAAGCGGCCGAAATGGCAAAAATGGGTGTTTTAGTGGTGATTTTCGAGCATTGAAATCTTGCTACAGAATATTCTATAGGGTGCAGATGTATACAACTCACCTTCATCGTCAAAATTACAGTTGTGTCTCGTAGAGGTGAGTTTTGGTGAAAAGACAGAACACAAGTTAGTTACTTGCGTCTAGAGGCTAGGGTAATGAACTTACAGCTTCCGCATTTGTAGGTCTCGAACGCGCGAAAGACGTCAATGCAGATACCAATTTATAAAAAACTTACTTCTTTTTGTACTTTGCACAAGAGATTGTAACTTTATTTTTAATACTTAAATTTCGAAAGATATATTACATATATTTCAATCTATATTACTGTATTTATGATTTCTTCTAGTTTGAAACAATTTAAAATGCAATACTATACGTTTTAAATGTAAAAAATTAACGTATTTTTGTTAAATGGCTGTTGAAAGTCACTACTGCTTGTTCTATAAAAAAGCACTCCCCAGCGTCGCCTTCATATATTTATAACCACACACGGGATGGTAAATAATAATCCGTGACTTATCCGATACCTTCAGAACGTTTAGGAATATGGGCGCGTGTTAGGACGCAACCTTTGCGTTTCTGTGTCTGGAGATGGTTGCACATTATTCCTGTCAAAACCGGTACACCGTACATTACTGCTTACCTGCCGAAAATTGTATTTACCACGAGAGTCGAGAAACACAAGAAAATTGTACATAAAATAAAACTTTACGATGGAGAGAATGTTGAGTGATAAGCTACAAGCTTTTCAAAAACTTAGTACTGTTACTAAGAAAATTATGATTTTGTAGACAATTTGCTAAATGCACTGCATCGATATCAGTGCAGTTGGTTCAGGTGGCAAGGTGCTCGGTCGGTAAGCAAATTATTTGGGTTCGAATCCTGGTTGGTCTAAAGCTTTTTTTTTTTTTTTTAACTTTTTTTATATTACACAGGATATTATTAGTAGTAGTACAATTACTTTAATTTTAGGAAATATCGTTTCTACACATTAAAATAACACAATATTCGACCGTTATGATGTTATAATCAACTATTGGTAAAGAGTACAAACTAATTGGTTTTCACTGTAAATAACATACAAAACATATATAAAAATTATTTATAATGTTTTACGTTCTGTGAGAAATTATTTCCTTTTTTTTTTTTTTTGTTCTAACCTTAAAATAAGAAATATTGTGTCTAGAACAATAAAAATTTGTCGTCACGTTCAGATGCACATATCTTATTATGTGTTTTTTTAGATATTAAAATGACACAATTAAACAATTACCGCTAATTTTAACGCTCATAACAAGAAGTTATACTCAATTAAAATTTACTAATGCATCTTCGCTTTTCATTTTGATGCATGTAAAATAACAATAACGCAGTGTAAACGTTATTAATATAGGCATTATAATTCGTCCACATTGCCCTAATCATTCAAAAAAATCGTAATTAGTAAACATTTTGCATCACAAAAAAAAACATATTTCTTATGAAAGTACTAAACATCTGTGTTATATTTACTATCAACATATTGTAAAATAAAAGCACATTTCAGACGTTGACAGTTAACAGCAACATATTTTAAAACAGCTCGCGTGCTGTATCAGTGTTATTCTGAAACCTTCGAAAATTGTCAAAAACACCTTTTTATTTCATGTATTTCAAAAACAGAAGGTAAGGTAATTGAGCTTTACGTATTGTCGACACCCAGGTTATTAGAGACTGTTTCAAAATGAAATTACGTGATACAAACAAAGTTTCGACTGAAGCATAAATTTCACTTTGCTCGAGAGATGTGTGCAATGAAATGATAAGAGCCATTGTTTGAAGTATGATCAAGTAATAGCCTATGATAAACGGAAAAAAACTTGTCGGTTTAGTGTGTTGTATATGAGAGACCTAATTTAGGTGCCACTGTTACCGTGACAATACCTTAGTTTTTACCATTTATGTAGTTGCGGCGTAATAATATATTATATTTTAACAGTGATTGCGAATTATGTATTGAATGTAATTCCACACATCCGAATTATATCCTAATTTAACATTTCAGGTCATAATCAGCATAAAAATATGAACGGAAACACTGCGATCGCGTGGCTACTGTACCTACTGCTTTAACTTTTAACAAGAAACTGTTATTGAATATTTTAATTGTGACCGTTATAATCCGTGATTTTTATCTCTTTGTTACTGTAATTATTTTGTAAACAAATTCAAATGCTAAATAATACGTACATTTCAAAAGTACAAAGTTTAACGTGTTCTTGTTATAGCCATGGTAAATCAGTAGCACTCATCATCGCCTTCATTTGTTTCTAGTTTCGCGCATGCCGGCGAATAATAAGCAGTGACTTACCTGACACCATCTCGGGACACGGCGCAAACACGTCTAGGAATACGCTCACGGAGTTTGGTCTCTGTCGTTGCTTTTCTTGCGCCTGAGATTGTAGTGCTTATGTAGACCCTAACTTATTGTTTAGGAATACCGGCCTTAGAATAGAGTATAAGAACAATATTATAGGTGGAAAGGTGAGCTAAGAATTCATGGATGATTGTTATTGTAAGAACTGTGCACAGTATTTGGATATCAGTAGCATGTACAGTGAATAGCATAGCTGACTGTGTACCTGTATGAGTTTAATTAAAATTGGAAGTGTGATGCACAGACATCATGAAGATGAGATTTCAAGGTGCTGGGTATCCTCTAGTTTCATAACTTTTTGTGAATTATCCGTTTGGAATCTAATATTACAGCCAAGGATAAACACATTGCGGTTAATATAGTGTGAAGCGACCATTCTGTGCTTGGGGTATTGTGAAGTGTTCAGCCACTTCCCCATCTTGGTTAAATCTTTAAAAGGTGTTTTTATTTTTTTATTTAAATTTATATTATGTAAATCTTTCTTAACAGGCTATATGCCATTTTCAGGGTGAGTTTGTCAGGTGTCCGGTGTGATGCAACAGAATTCAATAACCTAGTAATTGGGGACATGTTAATTTAAATTCACCT
>PNEQ01003007.1:0-17329 GCA_003012365.1 Medauroidea extradentata | reverse complement strand
TTAAATCTCAACTATACCTTTTTTTTTTGTTGCAAACGTGCGTGTTTCGGGCCATGTATGCGAGGTTGCCAGTTCAATTCAATATGATCTTATTGAGAATGTTTTCTTCCATAAGGATTACACAAACAATTACGAATGATGATGCAAACTATTCCGTCACAATAGTACCGCACACTCATAAATTGGCAAATATGCTGAATCAGTGGAGTTTTAAATCTTAAGAAATGCATTTATGCAAAAAAAAATTCAAACTGCTACGATAAAATAATAATAAAATTCAAGTTTCTGCCGTAAAAGGTAAATTAATGACTGTCATCTTCACTGCCAGACACGTGCTCCTTGTCAGCTGAAACAAACAATATTACACAACTATGAACTTTAAAACTACCGCGTGTAACTCCCGCCTGGAACTGTGTACGTATGTAGAGTCACGACTAGGGGAAACTAGTCAGTCACAAAGCCGCTTGGAGTTAGGGTTTCCTTTTCAAGAAAAAAAAAAAGATTCTCTGTTTTCAGTAGCACCACACGTGTTGACAACTGATATCCGCGCGCCCAACCCCATGTTACATCCCTCAGGCCACCTGCTCGGAATGGTATGTAGGTCTTGAGGAAGAGAGAGGGGCAAGCACTGTTGCCAGATGTACGGAAGATTGTAGCGCGTCATGTGTCTTTACACATCGCAGCCTGTACTACAGGCTGTTCGGAAATATGGTTCCTACTTCCTAAAAAATTAGCAACTCGGAAATGTCCGTTAAAGCAAGTTTTGTGTCCGTTGTTAGAATTAAAGGAAACAAAATGAAATGTCCGTTATTACAAATGTCCGTTAAACAAATGTCCGTTAATCGAGGACTTACTGTACAGTAAAAGAAACATGGTTAAGGGTAGCTCACACCCCTCCTTTGTACATTCGTAGGACAATAGTATGTCTGTGGTAAAATTTTTGTTTCTTTTTGAAACATTACATTATTGCAGATACTGTAGTTTAAGTTACACTAGACTCCCAATTTTACGAACCCTATGCAACCATGCAACCAAGCAAAAAATGTTTCATTTTTCTGTGTTTTATTTTCTACCAGAAAGTAAAATTCTGTAAGTACATTTGCATTTCTTTTTACATGAGTTGGTAATTGATACATTTTTTACATATGGGTGTTGTGCTAGCTGATAATGCATGCTAGTAGATGTGCACCAGTGCATTTAAATTAATTTTGGTGACAACAGAAGATTGTACCTACAAACTTAATGTATATTTTTACTCTGAAGACTTCTGTTTATCAGTGTAAATTATTATTTTATTAATATATGATCTTGTTTTCTGCAAAAAAAAGTATAAAAGTGGACTTGCATCATTAGAAAGTACTTGCGAACTCAGTTTTCTAATTTTTGGAGACCTGGACAAGGGTCTGAAATATATGTCATTCAGAGATGTGCTTTTAATTGGAAGACATACAGAATGTCTATTGATGAAAATTAATATTTCAACTATCACTCACTGTATTTTTACTTTAAACCATTAAACACTACGGAAGTCAGACTGTTTTCCAGCAAAAATGCACTCATTTTCTCCTCTTTTTCTTTTTCTTCCTTTCTTCCTCCCCCACCCCAAAGGACGGTTATTTCTACCGTTCAGAGGTATGCTTTTGATCGGAGGATGTATTGGTTTTGTTGTGCACTTATTGCTTATTGGTTTCGCAAAAAATTTAACTCCAAACCTAGAATCGATACTTTTACCAATTATAAAAATATGGTTTTATGTTGAAAATATTTTACCAGATTCTGGATGACAATTTGTACTTTAAGAACATTAAAAGCAGGTAGTTAACTTTCTATTGATTTTGCCTTGTACAATTTGTGTTTTATTTATAATGACTGAAGATTGTGTGGCAAACACTGGATTACACAATTCACAACATTTTTTACATATAGTGTTTGTTTTTCACAGGAAGTGGCATGGGTCTCTGCTTTCAGTCAAATACAGCGTGTTCTGGATGACACATCCTCACCATATCCAGGCGAGGAACGGCTGGCTGCACTAACTGCAGGCGAGCGCACGCACTGGGCACACACTCGCAAGGAATTCTTCTTCAAGGGGATCAATCGTCAATCTCTGGATCTGATTGAGAAATCAGCTTTTGTCGTTGCATTAGATGATGTACCGTACGAGTTTGATGAGGTCCAGTTAATAAGTCATTAATTTATTACTTGACAATGTCTTAGAAGTAAATACACACAGGTGTATGGTTTCCCAGCACAATACCGTATTTTCCCATGTACCACCTACACATTTTTCCAAAATTTGAAAATTCAGGTTACGGGTAATGTGTGGAAATCAAGGTTTTTGGATAAATAGAACTTGAAGAAGTTGAGTTCATCATACATTATACAGACTGCTGGCAGACTTTATTATAATGAAAATAAGTATGAAAGCATTTAATACCTATCAGATTTGGGCTCATAAGCAATAAATAGGCAAATTATCATTAGTCAAGACAAAGGCAGTGGTCATGTGTCGTCTGCTACTAGCCCGCTGAGATGTGCTGAGGTTGCGGCGCACCTGACAGTGCAGAGCAGTACCAAGCTAGCGTACACCCAGATGCTTTGTCTCACTTGCCTGGTCCGATTAGCGAGAATCTAAGCACTCGAAGCGCTGCGTGTGGCAGCACAGAGAATCAAGACAGAGCTAGTGATTCATTGCTCCACCAAAAAGAGCCACAATATAGTTCACTCTCTAAATACCAACAACTGCAGACAGAGTGCAGTGTATGCTGATGCTGCACTGCATTTGCGTGCCGTGTAGGCAGTGCGCCAGCCAGCCATGAGCTTTCACCAATCGTTTCTTCCACCAAGTTTAATGGTGATGAGATTTGTTTTACTTTTGGGACGTACAGTAGAGTTTCTTTTATCCGGGCTCGTCAGGACTTAGCTAAGTCCGGATAATGGAAAATTGCGGATATTAGATGTGTCTATTAACACTAATGTAGAACCATATGACAGCAAAAAAAATTTTTAATCACGAACAATTGGTAATGGAAATTTATCTTTAATCATACCGTATTTATTCACGTATCCTAACGAACTTTTTTCTTATGATATTTTGGGTTCAAAACAGGGGGTGCATATGATATACGAGGAATTTTTTTCGAGTGAGGATATAAACTCCATAACTTGAAATTATATTACGGAATTTAATGTCAACGTATCTGAACAAAACCTTTTGTAATTTAAGGTAACATGAACACCTGCCAACGAAATGTAACATTACTTAGGCCTACTCCCTTCCAACCGCCATACTTACAAACACAAATTTCCACTTTGCACGAGAGGTTAATTTCTTTGTTCTGATTCTTCTTTGTTCATTGTCGCCAATGACGAGTAAATTTATCGAAAATGGCAATGCTGATTGAAATTAATCTGTAGTCTTTGCTGTTTAAGAATGAAGTTATAATAAATCGCCGCCGTAATATAGAACGGAAAACGTAAACAATAACATAGTCGGTAACACCATAGATGAATGAACAACATGGAGGCATGACACTCCGTTCAGACTTTCTCATTTGTGACTATGATCACTAGCGCGTCTAAACCTGATCGGGATCACTTTAATGCTGCTTTTACCAAAGATGTTAAAAGGGTCCAGATGGAGCATGTCGCCGGGAATGTAACCAAACAAATGCTTGACATGTCTGGTATCGATATGGCCGATTAATTAAAAAATTGAGGAAATATTAGAGAGGTGTGTAAACAGGGGTAAAATGTAAGAGTTTTTGACCTAAAACATCAATTAAAGCGCATAGTACATTAATTTACTATAAAAAACACCAGTCTGATGTGTATTGTTGAGGTTAAAGCAGTATGGCGGCTGGCTAATTTGGTGGTTACCTCTCCCCCCCTCCCACCTTCATGGCTTCACTCCCGCGTCCTCATTTAGACTTAATGCTACCCCGTGGCTTTTACTCTAAAGCTTGCAGTACTACTTGTATGCAGTTCTCTATGATTCTTAGCTCCATGTTTACGTTATAAATATTCATGGGAAAGCAGAAATAACAGTGCGATTGTGCTAAATTTTATGTAATTTAATTCTTAAGACATCACCCACATATTTAATGCATGTAGCATATTTTTATTCAATTAGAACTTTTTACTAAAAAAAAATTTTTTTTCTTAGACTGTGTTGAAAATGTGGGACAGGTTGTACATGGGTAAATACAATATTTGTAGTTTTTTGCATTTACTGTATTATTATCGTAGAAGAACAGGTCTGGACACTCGCCTATCTAACAATGTATGTATTTTGCTTGACCCCCTTGTTTGGCTGTAGTTCACCAAGTTACCGGGAATATTGTGTTTTATTGGCGCTTCAGTTAGGGCGGTCGGACTCAACTCCGCTCACTTTTTTCCATTGTTAAATTTATAAAGTAAATAAAGATTGCGGAAGTCTTTTCTAAAATTTGTGAGCGAAGAAAGTATTTCATAAATTGATAAAAAATATGTTTTAATAAATTGTTTATCTTAGCGGAAAGGAAGTGGACGGAGTTTAATCCGACCGCCCTAACTGAAGCGCCAATAAAACACAATATTCTCGGTAACTTCGTAAACTACAGCCAAACAACAAAGGGGTCAAATATCCAGGCTAGTGTCCAGACCTGTTTTTCTACGGCCATGGCCAAGGCCTTACGTAGCTTTCTCTTGAGGCACATTGAGACATGCTCTCTACAGCTGGGAATTGGTTTTTCTCTATGTTGTGTGTTGTTTTATGTGTCGTTGCCCCTGTTCGTTGGCGCTAAGATGTGACACGGCTTCTTCTGTAGTCCCTTAGCCCAGGAGACGTGACGGGTGCAATGTTCGCACCAGTTTGCGTGACACGTTCTTTTGTTTACTCACACAGCAATTGAGGTTATGTGGCTTGGCATGCTCCAGATAGCTCAGTTTGTTTATGTTATTTTGCAGGGTTAAAACAACCATTGTCATTTCAGTAATTAAACTCGCTTACTAAGGCAACTGTTGATTAATTTTTACTACTACTTTTTACATATTTCTTGAACTCATTATGTTTCTGCAAAATGGAGGTTGTGCACCTAACCCAAATAAACCCGTCAGATGTCCGGTGTTACCATGTTCAAAGTTGACTGACAAAAAAAAGTAAATATGAACCGCCATGCATTGCCTATGATTTTATTATTGATTAAGCCATGTCTTTACACATTTATGGCACAAGTTACTACTACCGACTGAAAGACTCGCTGACAACTGCCTTGGGCCACTGCCCGAACCTCACTGACTACCACGGGACAGCGCCCGGCACGAACTCAACCACCTCGGGCCACCGCCCGGCACAAACTCAACCACCTCGGGCCACCGCCCAGCATGGACTTACTTACCACTGCCGCGCGACTGCCTCGGGCCAGCGCCCTGCACGAACTGACTCACTCACTGCAACGAACATGGTAAATAGTGCACCTTGGCGGAGTGATCCATCAGTATGCAAAATTTATCAATACCATCAAAATTACACTTAAAACACGAAACAAAGTATTCCAAAATTTGAATTTATAGTTTTTATATCAAAATAATATTCTTTATCAACACAAATATAATAATTGGGGACAAAAGGTGCGCAACAGCGGAACTACTTTTGCGGTGCAATACCCTAAGCAACCCCCTGCGATGGCTGACCTATGTGCCTCAATAATCTACGTCATGAAGTAAATTCCACGAAGCAAGCGATCAACCACAACGTCGGCACCTGAAATCCTAGAGCCTGGAGAAGCTTGCAACACAAGAAGTTACTCACTTCACCAGTGAAAATTTAATAATATGCTAAAAATGTCAAAACTAAAAAATTATAAAAAAATCAAGAAAAAGTTATATCTACAAAAATAATTAAAATTTTACTGTGGTCAATTTGAAACCAAATAAGCCAGGAAAATAAACAAACGACTCTACTCTAAAATTCCTGACTATTTAATATTTAAATTTTGAAAAGCTGAATTCAAACTAACCATGGCCCCAATTACTAGGTTATTAAATCCTGTTGTATCATCCCGAACACCTGACGAACTTATACTGAAAACGCCATGTACCCTGTTATTACAAATTTAATTTTTATTAAGAGTAAAATTACTTTACAGAGATTTAAACAAGATGGGTAAGTGGCTGAACACTTCACAATGTTTACAGAATATAAGGTCAACCTCTAAGGTTGATACCCTGTCTGTATGGGTGTAAAAGTTCCCTGGACGACTCTCCTAGCCGCCATCGCACCTGCGACCACCAGAACGATCCCGGAGAACCCCAAACAGAGGGGTTTATGTAAAATTCACCCTAACTTAAGTGCTTCAAGTCTGACAGCAAGAAGTGTGTGCCCTGTAAATGGTGTCTTATGTTTCTACCCCATGTTCAGCTTATGGCACTGGTAACCTCTATGATATGCCTTCTTACTCATCGAGGAAAAGCTGGAGTCTGATATAGTGACTTAGGAGAAGGAACAAAAATGATGTCAATAAACTGTATGGGGGGCAGGTGGTGGCTTAGTGGGCAATGCAGTGAATGGGGAAAGTTGGCCTATACAAGGAATGGAGATAATTATGATAGTGCTCAGCTATGAGAACAACCTGATATGTACAGAAAAACTTCCACTAATGAAATACAGTAGAGTCTCGTTATAGCGAAATGTCACGGTTCTGGGTCCGAACTTAGCTATAGCCATGTCTTCGCTATAGCCGTGTCGTCGCTGTAGCCGAATTTGGCAGATTCTGACCCCTAAACCCAAAAATTGCATTAAAACTGTCTTTATTCTTATTTAATTACAAAGTAGTATGTTATTTTAAAAAAATATAGGTTTATTTTAACGTGTAAGTATGCGCTGGTTACAGTGGTAGCCAACAAGTATGGGTGCAATTATTCGCTAAGTCAAAACTAGCCAAAATTTTTGCTGCGTCATTTAAGTATGGCTATCAATCGCTGGACCGCCTAAACTGTGTGTCGTCTGTGCTGGCACGTGGCAAGAGTGCACGCGCCGGCAGTCAACATGATTACACTACCGGCCGCTGCAGACCAATATAATCCGTTTGACAAGTGTAGCAGTTTATTTATTTATTTTAGCATGCATGCTCTGATGATAATTCTGTGTACCCTTTCACACTGTGGCATGCGTAAAATAATTTGTGTGCTTGCTGGAGACATATAAAGCCAGCTTGGATGGGTGAATGTAATTGTTCACTTGTCCGTTGGGCAGGTAATGCTAGTGTTATTTGTCAGCAAAAATAAGCAACGCCAACATTGGTAGTTGCGTTATTTTCGCACACTAGTAGTAAAATGTGTTTAGCGGCAGCACAAAGTTAAGTTCGAAGCCCATTAGTAGTAACAGAAGTGCGCGCATGTGTATGCATTGACTTTGAGTAAGATCACAAGTTTGTGATTTTATTCTGGCAGCGTGCCGACAGAAAACATATCTGACCTACGTGAGCGCAACCAAATCTAGACAGACAGTTCGTTGAAAAGCAATGCTAAAGCTAGACATGCTCGTTTTCACACACAGACCACCACCCGTGATTTTTCTTTACTTTTTATTTTTCTCTCTTCCCCTTCAGCTGCCCAAACAGACTTGTTCTAAGACAAAAAAAATTTGACTTGCTCTTGTTCCCACGCTATTCCTGACTGTGTGTACGATACTTTAACAATGCAACAGCCAGCCCGGAAGTATTTATTGCTTCTCGCTCAAGTTTGTGGGACGTTTAGTGTGGTAAATTATAATTTATAATTAGTGTACAGTAAATTTTGAAATGGCCACTAAACTAAAAGATAAAAACACGTACGGTCGCCTGTGTGTGGTACATTATAATTTATAATTAGTGTACAATAAATTTTGAAATTCCTTTTAAACTAAAAGATAAAAACATGTACGGCCAACTGTGTGAGCATGAAGATGAATCAGAACAGCAAATGCATTAACAGGAGACGGTAACGCTAATGCGTCCTGTCATCCGCCGTCTTTGCTGCTTATCTCAAAAAGCTGAAGGTCTATGGAGTAAATATGAGCTGTAGCAAGCTAAGCAGAGATAAGCACGAGTAGTTGTGTGGGTGTGTGTGAGAAGGAAAGAGACAGCGCTATCTTATCTCCCAGAGGCATTTCTTCTGTATGCGTGGTGTGTGTGAGACTCGGGTATAAACAGCCGGCGGCAATTATTCTTAGTGAAGAAACAGCATATGACCGCAGTTATTCAGTCAGAACACACAGTTCTTGTTCCAAATAGCTGTGTTGTCATCTGAGCTGAGCGAAGCTTTTTGGGAGCGCCTGACAACAGTGTGTCTGGCATCGGAGTCTTCCTCTTTTTATCTTCCTCCCCTCCCGGTCGTGTGTTGCTGGCTGGCTGTGGTTTCTTATGTAAAAACAGGTTAAGGGAGGTAGAGAGACATTTCTCATTTGTGCGAGTATCCAAGCAACCCTCTTCCTGTTAACGATACACAGGATCTAGGCCCAAGCGACAGAGCAGTGGGCTGATGTGCCCGGCTACATCGCCGATGATGTAAGCGCTCTCCAGGAGACTTTCCCATTTTATCGCCTTCCTTCGCATTTGCGAAAATTCCGGACCTCTAATTATTTGAACATACAGTATTTTAAATAATCTTTTCTGCTCGCGATGTTAATTTTTTCCATTTTATTCCTTAAAAATTATTTTAAAAAAATTTTTGTTGGCAGGCATTGAGAATACTGTCTTAGTAGCCGATGTCGTAGTTGTGGGGCTCGACTGTACGTATATCAAAATCCAAAATCGTAATCCAATGTCGTAATCCAAAATAGTAATCAATAATTAAAAACAGAAACACAACCTGTATGTGAAACCAAACACGGTTGAAAGCACAATGATTAACTATGGAAACGTAGCTAACTGTCACCTGGGTTGAAAAGGGGTGGGGGAAATAAAGGGCGCAGTTCTATTTTTAGAACAACGCGTGCTTGAGTTTGGGTAGAGAAGCGAGGTGTCCAAGCAGAAGCATGACTCACGTGACAATGTGTGCCCGAATCTCACAGACACAATTGTACAAAACAAACGGCTGTGAATCTAGGATGAGCGAATGATCTCACGCCAAGGCACACACTTTCTCTCTCCCATACCACACAATCCAAAAGGTAACGTTACAGCTCACACTGGGACTGTAACATAGTCGTGATCAAATACTAATCATGCAGAATTCAATAAAAAAAGGGTATTTATTAAGGAAAATTACACTGTGTTATGAAGTACAGCAAATGGCAATCCAAAATTCTTAGCATAGACCAAGTTTGTTTAACAAAGAAAAAATACATAGTACACTAAAAGGTTTAATCGGGCGTCGATCCCCTCGCGGCCGAAACAGCACTACATGTCGGAAACGAGACAGAAACTAAGTGAACAAACTAAACGCGATAGCAAAGGAGAAATAAATAATCAAACAAAAGGCTTACCAGAAAAATGGAGGTGAAGGAAGGCTGGTTTAGGTGTGCCTAGCCGACCTACCACCTTTGGAAGGAAGGAGACGGGGAGTGTCTAGTTTGCTCGGTAGGAGCCGAGCCCTAGAACACTGATTTACATGGACTTCTTGCCCTCCTTATATACCCGGTCGAGGGGGTACAAGTCCTTTTAGGCTGGTGGAAATAAAATGGCTGACATTCGTGTTGGTGCTAATCGTCTGCTACTTCGAGTGTACCACTCTCAAAAAACAATTTACTTTTGGTGAACATATAGTTACGTTTGCCTATGTTACCATGAAAACGTAAATATTTTTAGTTAATACACAAATACATACATACTAAACCTCATTTCAAGTAATTGTATGTTATACGACACTTACTGATGGCTTATTTTGTCGTATTTGCATTTTAAATAAGTCCGTACATGTGGTTGGCTGTGCTTGTAAAAATTTCAGCGATAGTGCTTATAAAGTTAATTTTTCATACAAAACATATTAGGAAACAATGTGAGCGTTCTGAAAGTAACGTTTAGGCACAGGATAATATTATAGATACATTGGTTAAAATAACACGTGAGTACTTTTGATAGCTGATAAGTGTGGTTAGTTTGGTCACAATTCTTGGCATGAAATGTCAACACGGGTCTATAAACATATTTTTGGGGAGACATTACTGCTGAGAGTTCACCATGAGTTGTTTATATAATGCATTCTGCATATTTACAACTGTTTTTCTGTCTTTATAGCATATGCAACCTTGGTAATTCTCTCATATTAAACTAATTAATTAATGTTGTATTTGATACAGAAATTGACTGTGTATAATAATTCTCTCATTACGGTTTTATTCTCGTCGTATCTCATACTCGCCCTAATGTGGTTCCACTATACTATAAATGAGAAAGGCATGGTGAAACACGCTTGTTCAGTCTTATCCATTGGTGCATCTATTTGCTCTTCTTTCTTATTTTTGCTCTTCCATCTTCATCTTCTGCTCATGGTGGATGTAAATATTTTCATGAATGAGCTTAGTAATTAGCAGAATATTCATGGCTGTCTTGACTGTACTAATCTTTACAATATTGTATTGTTTGATGATGAATTGCGTGATTTCCTTATATTTCTCCTTGTTTTTTATTACATATGATGTATAAAGGTGGATTCACTCTTCAACCTTTATTATGTTGTGCTATGCTACGTTATGCAGAGCTATTCTGAGCTTTAGAATCTCAAGACTTGTTAGTTGAAACAATTCACTTATCTTGGGTCTGTGATAAACCTTCACATGTAGAGTGATATGGTTTCGACATATGGGATGTGTCAAGTCCAATTCTTGAAAATCCTTTTTTTAAGTTGTGTTGTTACTAACTAGTAAAATTGTAAATTTTTACCCCACAGGTTTTTCTAAAGGTGTATATAATGTTTGTTTTTAGGCTGATCCATCAAAGTTGGACAGATATGGTCGTATTTTGCTGCATGGGAAAGGCCATGATCGTTGGTTCGACAAATCTTTCACATTGTGCATAGGCACGAATGGAAGGGTAAGTTTTATATTTTTAATCTCAGGATTTATGTTTTGTATTTTAGTGATACAGTAAAACCTCTTTATAACGACCCCTCACGGTTCCCGAGATAGGGTCGTTATAGAGAGGTGGTCGTTATAAGATTTCGGACTAATTTGGAACCTCTACATGTCAAAATAGGCCTTATTCGCATCAAGACCATGTTCAGTCATCTTAAGGAATAATAAATCTTACATTTAAACTAAGTTGTAAACAAAATTTATGACCAGGCGTCTTTTTAAGAAAAGGCGATAGTGTATTCTGCTCTCGGGGCTTTTCTTTTACACTGTGAACGCTTAGAAAGTCAAGCGCTGTGAGGTTACGTGCCATGTCGCCGATTGCTTGTTATCGGCCGGCCGGGAGGATAGACCATGTGGTAGGAGGGGGGGAGGTGAGTGCCGGAGATGGCTGCGCGCGCATGCACCGATCAATACCACAGCCACAGCAGCTGTCCTCTTCAACACGCCAGCTTGCTCTGCCTTGAGACCGACAGAAAGATAATCACGGGCGTGCACTGTGACGTAACGTTATCGCTCACTTAAAATATTAAACTTACATGTCAATGCGTAAAATATTTCGTTCAGGACAAAGAAAATGGAGCGACATGGCCCCCACTCTACTAAAAGTGTACTATTAATTAGTTAATAGCATAGTCGTAGCTGTTGTACGAGCAAACGTTTAAATTTATTAAAGAGTACACAAGGAAAAAAAAATCATGAAAAAACTACAGGTACACTAGTAAGAAAATTACCAGATATAATATCTAACAAACGTGATAAATTAGGCAGATCATTTGTTTACTATTATCACTGCGTTTGTTGACGGGACACTAAATAAACACACAATAAAAGAAAGTCTGACACATTAAAGGGCCGAACAACACTGTTTCCTATTTTTTAAAAAAGTCCTCCGCTTACAGGCAAGTTTTGTGCTCTAAGTTGGCCGAACCATTCCAGCACAGCTTCCTACAAATTGGTGTGCATCTTACGCCTTAGTTTTTTTACGTTTGCATTGCGTCCTTCCTTCTGCACTGCATTTACGATCTCGTCCATCATTTTTAAGATTGTAAACAATGTTGATTTCGGGATGCCGAACTCCCGCGCAATCTCTGACTTCGGCTTCTGTGTCGATTTCACTTCTTGATTATTTCATACTTCTTCAGAAACGACAAGCCGACTCGCTTTCTACTCATTATGGAAATATCGAAAGTCTGTATGAAGTTTTAAAAAATGTATGGGTCGTCAACAATCGTTTGCAAAATCAAACCTAATAATCGTAACCAAATCGAAAGCCAAAAGAACTGCGTGGGTCAATATTTTTTCAAAAACTCAAACCAAATAAATTACAAATTTAAATCGTGAAAATAAGCGTAATAAGTCGTAATAATACAAGAGAAATCCAAAAGTCGCGCAATGAAGTTGTTACAATAGAGCAAACAGAGAGCGTCTTGCGTATCAAACAGCGACCGAGAGAACACTGGCACGTGAACAAAGGTGGAGAATGCAGAGCACACCGGGTATTCACGTGAGGGGAAAGGAAGATAAAAGTACCGTTACGGCTGGAGAGAGGAAGGATGAGTCACTGCTTGCCCCTGCAGTACAGTTCTTGCAACTAGAAATGCAACACGGCGCACAAAAACCTATTTTTTGTCGATTTCCTTGAAATTTGAAATAAAAAAAAAATAAAAAATCACGGTTTCTCAAAAACGGGTTGTTATAGACAGGTGGTCATTACAAAATGGGTTGTTATAGACAGGTGGTCATTATAAAATGGGTCGTTATAAAGAGGTTTTACTGTATTTGAAGTTCACATTTATTTTTGGTAGCCAAATGCCAGATTATTTATTTTTAAAATATTTACTTTAGTTAACTGAAAATAGTCGGCTATCAGTTATTTAGTTTACTGTTTATCCACAGCACCCGAAAAACAATTTGTAAGTAGAACGTAGGGGTGTGTAAATATTTGAAAATGTGAATACAGTAGTTGCAAATAGTATTTTATAAAAAAAAATTTACATTCAAAGTCTGAATATTGTACTGTAGTTACAGAGAGTGAATAATTACGTCCATCTATCTCATGATTGCTTTCAGTTATGACTCACAGTTGGGTCACATATCAATTTTTTTTACGGGCGTTATGAAATCTATAATTTTAAATTATTCCAAACATGAAAATATTACAATACACTGTTTTGACAATGTACCTGACCAATGATACTGTAACAAATAAGCTGACATGAATACAGTGCAACGACACTTGATTCAAAAATATTTTAACACAAAAATTCACAATTGACATGTACATTCAATAGAGCATTAATTTTCCAAGTCTAGAGATTACAACATTGATTTTACAACATAGCATCAATTTCAAAGCGTGACGACAACCTAACAGCATTGCAATCTTAGTTTAATGAATATTTTCAAGTGGACAACAATTTTACCTTATTTTCTTGTGTACCGTACACATTTTTGTTAGTGGTTCTAACAGTAGGTGTGTAAAATATGCTGGGATTATTTTTATTTATTTATTTATTTTATTTTTTTCCTTTTTTTTTTATATGCCGATAAACATCTTCAACTACATTATCTGCAATACCTTATTTACACGAATATAACAGCCCCAAGTTTTGCCAAAAATTAAACCCTAAACTTGAGAGGCTGTTTGTTGTATATGAGCTGATCAAAAAAACATTTTTATTCATCTGTAATACATGTAACCAACAAATTATTTCCCTCGAAACGTACCAAATATTAAACAGGTTACAACTAAAACAAAAAATAACCATATCATAAACATGCAATCAATTTTAAAATAAAAAAAGAACACATACGGTACTCACGTCTTGTTTACAAACAATGATAGCTGCCGCCATATTGTCTACAGTTGTCTTTAAAACAATTTCCTTTGCAAATGTAGTAACTCAAAAAACATTTCAATAACAAAATATTTGCAGACAATTGAAAACAGACGAAAAAATATGGCCTGATTATGATTTGTTGTCACTTTTAACGCTGGCGGAATCGCCAGACGTGTCTGGCGCATCAAGCATTAATCGTAAAATGTCTCGCTGCAGCTTGTTTACTGTTTTCTTCGGTGTACTGCACGACTTTTAACTTAAATGATGCGGTGTAACTTGTTCTAGTTTTTCCCATTTTAGACAAACAATACACAAGTAGACATCAAGACACATGTTTAGCTAAACACTTGAAGCGGAAACTAGCATCCCGGAAAATCGTCTGTTAACTCCTGCTTCTGCTAAGCTACAGCGCCACTGTCAAGCTACAGCGCCACTGTCGTGAAATAACTTGTGTGATTCCATTCTACTCACGGGGGT
The DNA here is from genome assembly GCA_003012365.1 of Medauroidea extradentata. Lineage (NCBI taxonomy): Eukaryota > Metazoa > Arthropoda > Insecta > Phasmatodea > Phasmatidae > Medauroidea > Medauroidea extradentata. Next base: position 2,980 of record PNEQ01003007.1, on the reverse strand, counting down.
GGCAGGTTAATAGGCGCTCGGGGATATTTTTTTTTGTCATGGGTGTTAAGTATGGAAATTTTATTTTTTCAATTTTTGAACTTCAAAATTATGACGGCTGTTGTACACGGGCGGCTGTTATGATCGCGTAAATAAGGTATATTTCAACCAGAAACGTGGATGGTATGTGTCGTGATAGTACAAGAAAGGAAGTAGGAACTATAGCACTGTTAGCTGTTATGTGTAAATAATAGACATAGCTCGTCTTCATTATTTTACTACCGAAAAATATAAACAACCATAGAGATAACTATAACAGTCAACACAATACACCTAGTAAATAATTCATTCTCCAACACTTCCCCTTGAATTATTACATTACATTAAGACATGAACTAGTAATTTCTAGTTTCAGTACACATCGTTGACACTTCCCCTTGAATCATCTTATTATAATGCAGTGAAACATGAACTTAACGATTTTAAACATCAATATACACATGACCAAATGCTTCTAGGATTATTGCAGTAAAGTTCGACATGAACATGATAATGTCTCACATTGATATACTTAAACATTAGAAAACACAATGGGCGCTATATTTCGCATTACATCTAGGTTGGCATTTTTACATGACATATTCTAAAAATATCTTATAGATTAAACACACTCCCCGAGGCCTATAAATTTAACAAAATAGTCATGTTTTTCTTTTGACAATGGTTTCGTCAGAATGTCTGATAACATTTCTTCAGTTGGAACATACTGACGCCACGCCGTCACGTATACTTATAAATTACGTTAACGCTCGCCCCCGATTTTTAACACTTAACTATTCTAACCTAAAAGCACTAGCTTTCGCCCACACCTTTGCCGATTGCCGTGTTGCCGTTTATTTTTACGTAAGAATAATATCTTAGCATGTAAGATTGTGAAGACGAAGCTTTATTTGTATAACAGTATTTACTTACGCCCAAGTGTTTATCCAGTCTTTGTTATCCATATATAAATGCCTTTGTAACATTTATTAACCTGTACTAGTGTTTGTTTACAAAATACGGCCGAGTGCCTCGCCAGTGGTGCCAATCCCGTGCACGGACTCTGTAAAAGTGCACTAAACAGCGATCACGGGAAATACGCACGTAAATATCAATTGTACTTGTTTGTTATTTATTAGAAATGTGTTTTAGTATTATATAAATGTTCTTGTGTTTTAATTATAGTGTTTAACGGCAACATGAGCATTATTTATATCAGTCGGGATATTTGTTTACTCAGTTGTGCCACGAGAGAGAATTTCCCTTGTGCGAGTGTGGCACACCTGCAGATGCAGACAGCCTCGTGCGGCTCGGCCGCCATTTTGCTAACGGTACTTTCAGCCCTTCTGGCCAGTATATAAGGAGGGGCGCAGCGCCCAGTTAGTCAGTCGTCAGAGGTTCGGCCTTCGGGCCGAGCCAAGCTGGCACTCCCCCTCAACCTAACCTACCCTTGCCTCGAGAGGCTGTTTCTTGCAAAGGGAACCCTCTCATCCCTTCGGGCACTGTTTCTTGCGAAGGGAACGCCCCAATCTCCTCGAGAGGCTGTTTCTTGTGAAGGGAACCCTCTCATCCCGTCGGGCGCTGTTTCTTACGAAGGGAATGCCCCAATCTCCTCGAGAGGCTGTTTCTTGTGAAGGGAACCCTCTCATCCCGTCGGGCGCTGTTTCTTGCGAAGGGAACGCCCCAATCTCCTCGAGAGGCTGTTTCTTGTGAAGGGATACTTCTCATCCCTTCAGGCGCTGTTTCTTGCGAAGGGAACGCCCCACTCTAATCTCGGAGGCTGTTTCTTGTGAAGGGAACCCTCCATACTACCTTATCTCCTGAGGAGGCTGTTTCTTGAAAATGGAACCCTCCGACCTTTACCTACATCCAGGGGCAGCTTTCTTGTAAAGGGAACACCCCAAACCCTCCAGCGGCTTCTTGCGAAGGGAGCCCTGGATCCTGCCCTAATCTCAACCCACCACCCTAGCCAGGACGACTTATTCATGTTTATGAGTTGAGACTTAACCTTCCTAGCATGGTAACCTAACCTGTGTGCTCTTCAAGCCACTATGCCTAATACTTCGCATCCATGCTCGTTGCCAGTCTTAAAGTGTTAGCTTACACTCCCCAGTCTTGTATAGTTTATCGAAAGTTACGGAATGTAGTAAACTTTCCCAGGGATCAGAGAGATCGCCACTTAAATACCAGTAATGACGTACTTATGTTAGTCCAGTATTGTTCAATGGCCGCAGTGCCTATATATAAAAGAGGCTATGAATATTCTAAACCTCTCGGGATCAAAGAGATGATCGCCACACAGTTTCGGCCACAAGTAAGGCCTTAATTCTTGCCCAGTATTTGAACGGCCCGGAGTGCCATGTAAAGTCGTATTGTAGCGTGCACTATTGGACTTTGATGTCTATAATGTTTTATTAGCAAATACTGCTGTTCATTTAAAGATATTTATTTGTTTAAGCTCCACTTAATATTTATTATCATGTTAACCTTTTTGATTGCCAGTCAAAGAATGTTATTATTTTTTTTATTAGTAATTTTTTTTTTTGACCTGCAAGCTTTGCCAGCTGAATTATTTACTTTTGTGTTAGTAGTACTTCCGATTTTCTTTGTTTTATGTTATTAGTGCCTATAGCCAGACCTATCATACATGACAGTATGTTTATTACTCTTTGGCAAATTTGTTTACTCGTCTCCATAGCAACAGCTCCTCGTGCGCGATTTGAATGAGAAACTAATTACTGATTCGCCGACACGAATATACGATTTTTAAAAATTAATAATGAATCTCGGATGGCTTGGGTTGAGACGACGAGATAGCGTGGCTTCTTGGATCGACATCGAGAGAAGAAGGAGGCATTTTCTTTATTTCTTATCGTGTTTGAGTCCCGAGAGTGTGTTCTTGATGGGGAAGTCAACACATAGCTGCACGATGTCGTCCTGGGTGTGCCTGAGGCCCACCATT
>PNEQ01003006.1:21454-38148 GCA_003012365.1 Medauroidea extradentata | reverse complement strand
TTCTGGTTCAACAGTAATCATTAAAGCATATTGTAAAGCGGCCAAAATGGCAAACATGGGTGTTTTAGCGGTGCTTTTCGAGCATTGAAATCTTGCTACAGAATCTTATATAGGGTGCAGATGTATACAACTCACCTTTATCGTCAAAATGACAGCTATGTCTCGTAGAGGTGAGTTTCGGCGAAAAGACAGAACGCCATTTAGTTACTTGCGCCTAGAGGCTAGGGTAATGAGTGATGTGCATGCTTTCTCGAACTTACAGCTTCCGCATTTGTAGATCTCGAACGCGCAAAAGACGTCCACATAGATACCAATTTATAAAAAAATAACTTACTTTTTTTTACTTTGCACAATATAGTGTAATTTAATTTTAATACTTAAATTTCGAAAGATATATTACGTAAGTTTCAATCTATATTACTGTATTTATGATTTATTCTAATTTGAAATGCAATACATTACGTTTTAAAAGTAAAAAATTAAACACATTTTTGTTAAATAGCTGTTGAAAGTCACTGCTACACTTATTCTATAAAAAAGCACTGCCCAGTGCCGCTTTCATTTAATTATAACCGCACACGGGACGGCAAATAATAATCCACGACTTATCCGATACCTTCAGAACGTTTAGGAATACGGTTACGAGATAGGACTCGACCCTCTCTTTTCTGTATCCGGAGATGGTCATGTCCCAACAGGTTCACCGTACATAAACGCTTGCCTGCCAAAAATCGTATTTAACAAAACGATAGTCAACAAACACAAGAAAATGGTACTTAAAATAAAACTTTACGATGGCGAGAATGTTAAGAGATAAACTACAAGCTTTTCAAAAACTTAAAACTATTAAAAATTTAAAATTTTGAGGAGTGTTTGCTAAATGAAGGCTTTAGTACAAAATTTTGCGGTGCATCGACATCAGCGCAGTTAGCTCGGGTGGCAAGGCGCTTGCCCGGTAGGCAAATTATTCGGGTTCAAATCCCGGCTCATCTATAGTTTTTTAAATTTTTTTATATTACACAGAATATTATTAGTAGTATTGCGATTACTTTAATTTTAGGAAATATCGTTTATATACATTAAAATAACATGATATCCGACCGTTACAATGTTTATAATCAACTATTGGTAAAGAGTACAAACTAATTGGTTTTCGCTGTTAATAACATACAAAACATATATAAAAATTATTATTTTGAATGTTGTACGTTCTGTAAGAAGTTTTTTACTTTTTTTTGCTAACATTAAAATAAGAAATATTGTGTCTAGAACGATAAAAATTTGTCGTCACGTTCAGATGAACATCATTTCTTTTTTTTATATATATTAAAATGACACAATTAAACAATTAATTTTCCGGGATAATTTTAACGCTCATAACAACACTATACTCAATTAAAATTTACTAATGCATCTTCGCTTTTCATTTTGATGCATATAAAATAACAATAACGCAGTGTAAACATTATTAATATAGGCATTCTAATTTGTCCACACTGCCCTAATCATGCAAAAAAATCATAATTAGGAAACATTTTGCATCATAAAAAAACATGTTTCTTTAGAAACCACTAAACATCTGCGATATATTTACTATCAACATATTGTAAACAAAAGCACATTTCAGACTTTGACAGTTGACAGGCAACATATTTTAAAACAGCTCGCGCGATGTATCAGTGTTATTCTGAAGCCTTCGAAAATTGTCAAAAACAACTTTTTATTTCATATATTTAAAAAACAAAAGGTAAGGTAAGTGAGCTTTACGTATCGTCGACACCCAGGTTATTAGAGACTGTTTCAAAATGAAATTACTGGATATAAACAAAGTTTCGACTGAAGCATTAATTTCACTTTGCTAGAGATGTGTGTTCAATGAAATGACAGAGCCATTGCTTGAAGTATGATCAAGTAATAGCCCGTGACAAAAGGGGAAGAAAAAAAAAACTTGTCAGTTTAGTGCGTTAGAGGTGATGAGAGACCTAATTTATGTGCCACAGTTGCAGTGACAATACCTTAGTTTTTAGTATTTGGTTGCGGCGTAATAATATATTATATTTTAAGAGTAATTGCGAATTATGTTTTGAATATAATTCCACGTGTCCGAATAATATGCTAATATAAAATTTCAGGTCATAATCAGCATAAAAATATGAACGGAAACACTGCGATCGCGTGGCTACTCTGACTACTGTTTTAACGTTTAACAAGAAATAGTTATTGAATATTTTAATTGTGACCGTTATAATCCGTGATTTTTATCTCTTTGTTACTGTAATTATTTTGTAAATAAATTCAAATGCTAAATAATACGTTTATAAAGTACAAAGTTTAACGTGTTCTTGTTATAGCCATGGTAAATCGGCAGCGCTCATCATGCCTTCATTTGTTTTTAGTGTCGCGCGGGTCGGCGAATAATAAGCAGTGACTTACCTGACACCATCTTGGGACACGGCGCAAACACGTCTAGGAATACGCTCAGCGAGTTTGGTCTCTGTCGTTGCTTTTCTGGCACCTGAGATGGTAGTGCTTATGTAGACCCTAACCTTTTGTTTAGGAATACCGGCCTTACAGTTCTTTCACACAGTGACGCTTTGTCATCTGTCAGGAATCTGGAAGATAATGAAAAACCACGTTCTATATCAGCACTACCATGGGACAAGGTCAATGCAGCCTTCACTACAATCGCCACAGTTAGGTATTTTGGTTCACCCATGTTCTTAAATTCAAAAAAATGGTTCCAGTATTCGTCAATGCGTTCATCAGCGCCATCTTTTTTCTCAAGCTGGAGCAATTTCCACTCATCTTGCAATGTATCCCAATTTATTTCCAAATGGAGAGCTTTAGCAAGAAAAACAATATATGTGCAACTGTTTTCTGAAGTCCTCAAATTTGGTTGAATACAACGACAATATTCAAGAATTGATCCAGACTGTAATGAAGACTTGGATAAGATGTGCTTGCAAGCTTTAATAAAAAATTTCTGTGCACCGCTAAGAAACTGCAATTTTTCTCTTTTCTTTCACCTAACTTTGAGAGTTCTGTTGCAACTTCATACCCACACAAAATATATTGCATAGGAAGGAGGTTTTCTGGCGTGAAAACATGAGCACTTTAGCAAACAAAAAGAATTTGTGCTTTCATTGTACCATCCTTAATAAGATTGTGTATCCTCTTGTAACCCCTGGTCTTAATCAAACTACTTTTCTTTTTGGGAATGAATGACAAGAAGTACTTTTTGAGAGCTTCCCATTGTTCAATCAGCCTTCTTGCAGCTGCTTCAAGGGTAAGCCATCTTGATGCAACATGTTTTATGAAGCTGTGAGTTGGAATTCTGAGCTCCTCTTGAACCATTCTGTAGTCTTCTCGTCTAACAGGCCAACCATTAAAAAATTTGTGAACAGCATATGCCAAGTCAGACACATCCTCTCCTAATTCTTGCAACCTGGCCAAAAAAGCATTATGCACAGTATGGATATTACACGTACCAATTTTTACAAGTGGTTTCCCTGCACAAGCAATTAAATCTTCGCTGATAAGTCGCTCCACCTTCTTATTGACGTTAGGACAATCACTTCCAAGCATCAAAAGCTTACATTTTGGCAAACAAGCATCATCTATAGAAACATAAATTTTTTTCACAAGTTCTGCTAAAGTTGCACTACCGATAAAAAAGGTGTGCAAGTGATGAGAGGAAATCTGCTGTTTTTTCCCAGACCAATATTTTACACCAATCTGTAGCTCTTTGCAGCTGGCACTGTTAGTAGTTTCATCGTAGCATAATGAATAATAAGCTCCACTTAAGTCTTCCAGTAAGTTCTGTCTGAAATATGGAACCAAAGCATACATCAACAGATAATTAACTTTAACCCTACTAAGTGAAAAGTCTTCTGGAACACCATCACTAAACATACTGACAAAAAGTTCTCCTATACCATCACATGAGGAGGCTGAGTAGTTCGAAACCACACACTTCATGACCCACCGCAGCTCAGCGGCTGTAGCTATATCCCTAACACTATAAATCTGCACAGTTCCATCATTTGAGCCAGTGACAGATGGCGGTGCTCGAGCTGATGACAGCCGCAACTGACTTTGAGAAAGTTCTTGTCTGCATTCCTTTTTGTGTACCTCTGTTGCTGCATGCTGACTGATTGCTTGAAAACCTTTGGAAACTATACTAATACTGGAACAACAAAGAGTACAAAATAATTAGCTTTCGTTGTTTTTTTTACCCCATTCTTTTACTATGTATCCATTATCATCTTTTTTGTCCAACCAGTCACTTTTGAAACTGCAACGCCCCATGTTTCAATTAACCGTAAAAATAGAATAAAATGCTAATTAGGTCCATAAGTATTGCATCGTAACTAAGTTGTCTCTCCCAGTTTAAACACAACAAAAATGTAGACACGTGAATTGCCGATAAAATTATTGTTTGAACTACTTAACCTTAAAATATCCTTGAGAAATTTGGCCTAAATGAACTCGTTTTCCATGCATAAACTTCTGGCTTCAGGATAGTTTTATACTTCAATTCACGCATAAGCCGACTTTTATGCACGGAATAATGCTGTCACAACAAAAAAACAAATCCACAATGATGACGAGTAAATGCACACGATTCCGACTGCACACTTTCTCACGTTCATACATTGGTAAACTTCACACCGACCATTAACACAATGTTTAGTATCACGCATGATCTAATTATATGCATTATATGTACATCGTGGTATCACGCATTGGCGGGAGGGATAAACTGGCTTGGCTTGGTTTAGCTCGCCACGGCCCGGCGCAACTCGCACGGCGTGGTGGCATGCTACTTGGCACAACTCGGCACGGCCCGACATGGACGATTAAAGTTACAATCTTATTTCACTAAAATAGATATCTCTATTAACTGAGTAGGATGATATGACATATCACGCATTTCCACGTAAATACCGCAGTAAATAATATTTTCTACGAGTGATAAGCTATGTTTTTTATTTTTAAAAATTCTGAAAATCTGGTGATTTTTACTGATCAATCTGGTGACTTTTTCCAAAAAAAGTTGGCAACTCTGGACTGTGCATACATCTATGACTAGGTGTTTAACTCTGTTCCTTAGCGATGTCGCAAAAAGTTGGAACACTAATTAAAATGGCCAAAACGTGGGGAAACATCATTTTCAGCTGTGCGCTTAGCATGCAATTCCGAATTTAACGTGACAAAAGTGCGGATACAAGATATTCGACTCGTTGGGATGAAATTATGGCAGTTCACACTAGAACTTTATGTATAGCTAATATTGTGACCTTGGTAAATACCAAGGTTAGCTATTTATCGTGTACCGGACAAACTATTGATTTTAGAAATGAAAAATGTGTCTATAATAGTGACGTTCTAAGTAGTCCTATGGGAAAAAAAAGATCGTTAGGTTAATTTACATCAGTTTAGGTTAGTTTAATAAGATTAGGTTAAGTTAGGTAACATAATCTAACAAACTAACCTAACCTAAAAAAATTTTTTTTTACATAGGACTACTTGGAATGTCACCAGAAACATTTTTCATCACTAAACTATATGTCTATAATCAATAGTTTTGACTGGTACACAATGAATAGCTAATCTTGATATTTACCTTCTATGAATGTTTCAAAATATAAAACATACAGGAAGTTTCACTGTTATTTTACCAAAATTAGTTTGAAAAATGATTAGTCAGTAACATTACATTGTTTCCTACACACAATGATTTAATTTTTCGTAGTATTGTAATAATGGACTACATATTAATTTTGCTTTAAAATTTCTGCCGTTAAATTCTTCCATAAATATTACAGAAAAGAACTTTTTTTTTCGTCTTTATACACGTAGAGAAGTAAACTGGATCAGCAGTGCCACCTCTATAATAAAGTAAAGTGCATTTCCATATCTCCTTGTAAATACTACAAGATTATGCACTGACAAATTTATACTAAAATTGTACGAAACACTATTAGAAAACTATTCGAAAAAATTAATATTCGTTCGAAAACTATTCAAAACCCTAAAACCACTATTCGCACACCACTACACCTCGCGCGCAAAATCAAAGCTATTTTCTCTGGATTTAACAATAATACATAAAGTTACTACATTTAATAAATATTCAGCAGACATATGTAAAATTAAATGAATACTAAACTATTAAAACAATAATGAAGATAACTGTTAAACTGATCAGGGTATTCTCAATAATCAGTACATAAATATTTTTAAGTTACTTCCACAAAATATCTGAAACATTAAACATTGTTTTCAAGTTAGTTGCCCGGAATGTGTAGGCCAAATCTACATATTACACTACATATACTTTTCCCCCCAATGTAACAGTTCTGTTTTACCGTTTTTACCGCATAGATTAGGATCTGTGATAAGTTTATAGTTAACAATGGCACAAGAAAAATAATTATAAAAATGGTGCGCCAACGGGAGCCAATCAAATAAACATTACAGCCCGGGTGTCGACCTTTAGGCCTGTAGGGTATCAAAAATTATTTTCGTATATAAAAAAACGATACTGAACGATTGTATACTCGGGGTAGTATGTACAGGTGTTTCTTAGACATTAAAACTTTTGCGAACTTGTGTTAAGTTGGGGTTATTGTAATTATTTGCGCATGCAAGACAATATTTAAGTCTACATTCATTTATCTAAACATAGTTTAAACACGATGCATAATAAAAAATTAATATTGTATAGGGAAGGGTACCCGAGGGCAGTCGCTTGCAAACAATGTGGTACGTGAACAGACAAGACAACTTGCAGAGAGCAGGGTGGACTCTTGCTCGTGAAGACGAAAAGCAACTAAGAAGGAGAGGAAAGTAGGGGAGGAAGCGGGGAGGCAACCCCTGCTGCGAGGGAGGTTGTTTGCCTCCTGCTTTGTCTGGCCAAGTCATGCGGCTGTGAGGACGCCACAAACCGGCCAGTACTTTACTGCAGCACACGCTGTCGAAGAATACATTTTTTTTCTCAAAATTTTCAGTTCTGAACTGGTGCAAACAGTACTGTAAATGAAAGATAAAGGATTGATACATGATCCTTATGTAGCTACTTTGTAATTACAAAAACTGTAAGCGTAAAGAGTAGCACTGCATGGAAAAAGGCTTATTCAGCCATTTTTATCATAAATTTTCTAATCACTTAAGAATCTGGGAAGAGGAACAGACAATTTACATTCATGCACGGTACCATTAATTCTATTATATGTAAGAGTCAGAATCATACTTTGAATAATTTCTGTAAGTGATATTGTTGAACCTCTACAGCACACTTTTTGCTGCTGGCAGGCGAGCGCCTTAAGGTCATTGTGGGTTGAGCAAATATGTTTGGCACTGGTAGCGAGACTGTAAGGTAGTGATTTTTTGACATTGTATGGGTGGTAGCTTTCTATTGTGACCAGGTAGGCATCTTGGAGGATTCTTTCCCGTTCTTTGAGCAGTTGTAGACAGTGGCCAGTGTCTGACACATGATGGTAACTATTGTACCCAGGGTTGAAGATGAGTGTCTACAAGTGCTGAGATCCTTTCTGTAGGGCTTCCAATGCTCAATACCATGGGCCGTCCTGAGGGTGGATGATGTTTGTGGACTTTAGGTAGGAGATACAGAACTGTTGTAGTGGGTTTGTCGGGGATGAGGAGTTTGATAGTCTTTTGAGAGACCTTTGACATCTAGGAACTGTTTTATTTGGTTGCAGAATGTTTTTGTGTGATCTTCTGATAGAGGTTTGTAGGTCAATGTGTGTCAGTTGCTTCTCTGTTTCCAGGTTGTAATCTACTTTGCTGAGGATCAGTGTAGTGTTTCCTTTGTCTGCTGAAAATATCACGGTATAGTATTGTTGTAGCCTAAAACTTCTTTTTAAGTTACCTTAAATTCTAACTAAACATGCAGAGGACTAAAAAATTCTTTTTTTTTTGGTGTGGGGAAAGGAAGGGGGGAGGTAAAAAAAAGTCTGATTTAAAGAAAATGAATTTAGAGATAGTCATTTTCGGGTCCCGAGGCACTCCATTAAATCGTCTGTAATTCCAAGCCGATACAGCTGGTATCAGATTCACACTTAAAAAATGATTAAGTAAGTTGACATGTTAACATAACTAATTTAATTACCTCACTTTCGTTTTGTTAAAAGTGCTATATGAAACAGCATTTTCATAAGGCTAACCTAAGTTTTCCTAGAGAAATCCTTGATAATGAGTAACTTATATGTATTCCATAAATTTTATTTCTATTCCACTGTATTTAATCCAGCAAAGAAAATACATTTTAATTGCTAATTTTTAAAAATACTATGTCTAGTACCACAATCACGCATTGTTTAAATCTTACTTACCCATGGATACTATCACATTAAGCACACAAGATTGACCTAGCCTTTTATACACTACTAGTACATACTTGGTGGTGGTAGTGTTCACCTCGCTAAAATCCTTATTACCGAAGGTTAGTTTTGCTCTGGCCAAGGCTGCGATCTTGCTTTGGCGAGTTTTAATTTTGTGGTTCATTCCTACAGCAGTGTATTGGAACAGTTTCATTAACTTGAAGTTTCAGCACATGTAAGCATTATTATGCCTATGACAGCAAATATGCACAGTAATTTGCAGGATGATATTGTGTAACTTTGAGCGGATCTTGAAAGGAATCTCAAGAACCATTCATATTGGCCAATATTTCGTTACTGGGTATAAGGATCGGATCAGCATGATTAGTCTCACTACATGGGACCTTCAGGGTAGAAAATAGCAACTTCTGAAAGTAGTACAATACTTAAAAGATTTTATTTCAAACACTGAATGAACATTTTCAATAAAATGAACACATGCCTACAAGAATGTTAAATTATTCATATATATACTTTTTTTTTTCCTGAGCTTCATTCTCTTTGATAAATCATTTTCTAATAAAAACATTCACTCACTCAACATGCAATATTTTCATCATAGTAGCATTTTGTACTTTTAACAGTGTAAGAATGTAATTACATTTCTCCACATACTTAATAAAACACATTTGTTAAAATTCTTGCCAATATTACATATTACCTATAAAAGTGTTTTAAAGTGATAACTTACAAATTGCCTTGGATAAGGCTATGTAGTTAAACACACATGAAAGGAAATATTACCCATTCCTTACTTCTAAAACACAGTTTTAAACATGCACATAATTTCACATATAACATACTAAATACCTTTTGTTATATTATATGGAAAATGTGCATACAAAATTTTGTTCGTAGTAAAAATTAATAATGGCATTGCATAAATCACTGGACACTTGTCACAATACACCTGCACAGTACACTGTGGGAAATAACAGATCACCAATCAGAAGATAGGAATGGGAGGTGGGGCTCGTTCCTTCATACTCTGTAATAACTAACAGCTGGGCAAAGCAGAATTACTTCCACTGACAACTGTAGCACCAGAAACCTTGTCTGAGATAATTTTATATTAGTTTTCACTACACAATGTTTCCAATTTTCAAGCTGAATTATGGGTGGAGTTAAGTACTAAAACTACACCTAATGGTTAATGTCGGCACGTTCTTGCCCAAAGCCAAATGTGAACACCAAGCTAACAACACACACTTAACAGCAGAAGCATTCTGCACTTAACACATCTCGAACCAAAATTGTACCAAACATCAGTGAACATTACTGGAATTAGTACTTACTCTTGCATTACTGACACAGGCAATAGTAAATGTTCTGCTAGTAGAGAGAGAACAAAGAAATGTGACCTGTACACTCGGTAAACAGCCTCCATTGCTTTGGTATTTAAAAATTTTTATATTTGTGCACATGGTAAATACTAGAGTGGCAGGTTTATGAATGTGAGAAAATGGGCCTACATAACAAAACAATAAGTGTACTGTCAAAATATTTATAACTGCACCTACAAATTTAAATAGTTGTTTCGCGAAACTACGATACTCCTGTGAGAATCATCTATGTGGTACAATTACACTCTACAGTGTTGTATCACAAATGAAACGTCTACGGCAAAGAGACAGCAAAATTAAATTACTTTCCTCAGGTTTCACATCATGATTCTCAAGTGCAATATCAAATTTGAAACAGCACAACAGAATACAGGCTGCTTACCAAATCTCTTCGTAATTTAAGGTTCAGCCTCACTTGCCATATTGGCTACTACATTTTAGTTTAAATTTGAGAAAGAAATTTAAAATTCATAATCATTGCAGAAATTATATTTGCATGGTGGTACACTGCATAGGAATTACAACTGTTAACATATTATAATTAAAGGCAGTAATAAGCTCCGCAGACATTGATTACTAAAAAATAATTGCTGGACGATTACGGTGTAATTATATGTAACACTTTGATTTTCATGCCTGTAATGTAGCCCGAGATAAACAAAATTTCTGTTATAGTAACAAATTTCATATTTCTCTTCTCAGAATTCTAAAGAAGTATAAACTAAATTATTCCAACACGGCAAGTGACCCCGAGCCTTAATTGCAGTTGTTAAATTTTATATATTTGGTTTTGAATATAGAGCGCTTATGCTGAAAATAATTTTGGTACTATACAATTTTCCCTGTTTACAGGTAGTCAAATAAATTTTGGTTGAGAAGCAACACAAGAAAACAAATTCTGCTTGAAGAGAAGAAAAAATGCTCTTAAGGTTTATGTTAACTTTAAGACAGTTATTGAGAAATAATCTACACTGTCAAAGTACTCAGCACCACACGATGACACACACTATTTTCTGCTATAGTAGTAGAAACTATTTTCTATCAAAGTAATGTTAACCCATTATATAACTATCATTAAAAATAAGTCATGAGAAAATATGTCTAGATGACATACATACATATTTAAAACAAAACAAAATTTTTTTTTCAGCTATGATTCTTACAAGCCTACAAAATCAGAGACTTACCAGTAATACACACCAAATGGAATCCCACCACTTAATTTTTTTCTAATAAAATTGATTTCCGAAATACTTTCGCATAAAATACGAATAACTGGAAAATATGTAACACTTCAACATAAAAATAAATTGCCACACTAAACATGACAAGAATTGTCATCCCACACACATCAAGAATTACAGCTTGGTGCAGTTATAGAAATGCAATTTTTGTCCAGCATGAAGACAACAATTTACAAACAATTGATTTCTGGTTGATAAAAACGGTAAATGAAGTCACTTCACAACAAAAATTCTCACAAGGTAAGTAATCCAATCAGCAAACTAACTGAAAGTGTAGGAGAAGATCTGGACAAATTTCTTAACTCTGTAGAATATCAAAGATGTTTGCTAGAAAGCAATGTACAACATTTATGGCAACCTATTGCTCAACTGTACACACATTTCTGACACAGATGACACTGTACTGAGTCACTGGCATCCCATGTTGGCCTACACTTTAAAATACTAACAGAAACCATTTAAAACATACTTTTGTTGAACAGAGTTCAATTGTACTTTTCCTTACACATTTCTCCTCTCACTGAACTGTTAATTTTTAAAAATATATTCTGTTGTAAAATTGTGTTTGAAACTGTTCTAAATACTTTTAACCTTCTGGAAACCTGCAGAACACGTAAAATGTGCAAGTGCAATTCACAGAGTTACTTCTTTGCCTTCCTGGGGGCCTTCTTGCGTGCAGCTGGTGCGGCTGGGGCAGGCGCGGCCTGCTTCTTGGCTCGAAGAGACTTGCGGCCATCCAGGGCCTGTGAGCGCAGCTCTTCTTCCACTGCATTATTTACCGTCTTGGTAATCACTTTCTTCAGCTTCTGAGCTTCCTGTGTTTTTTGTTTCTTTGGTGTGATTGGACGATCTGTCAACAAAAAACAACTGTGTAATATACAAGCCACACATAAACAGGTGCACATATTACTGACTTGTCCAATTACTGTAACAATTCCCACTATTAACCAGACAACCATGACATAAAAGCTAAATTAAATCATTTGGATGTACATGATGTTTAACTTCCAAAAATTACACTTCCACCTACTTACGATGTGAAGAAATTGTTTGATTATTTATGTGCAAATGAAGGTATTTCCTGAGAAATAAAAGGGGGGGGGGGGTGAGGCAGTTACGTCAGCATGCAGCACATATATATTATGTATAACTGTGGTATATTTCAAGCAGTTTCTTCAAATATGTTATTAGGTGAAGCAGTTTTCCTGCTAAGCCAAAAAATTAAGTATTTGAAATTTTGGAACTTATAGATGAAAATTAAACTTTATTCACTTTGAAATAAATATAGTAATAATGCATTTTTTTTTACTTTACAAAGGACTAAAAGCAAAATAACCTACACTTAGAACAAAAAATTTTAAACACAAAGAGTAAATATTTTTTTGAAGGGGAGAAAAAAAAAAACTTCCCTTTCTTCAAAAGTGCATTTAGTTTAATGAACAATGCATAGCTGCCAACCTTAAGGATTTAGAAACAGTACAATTTTCAAAACTAGTAAAATTGTGCGTAAACAAGTCGTGGCATTTCACGTGTTGTGCATATGTAAATGCCGTAAATGCCATCAAACTAAAACACTTTGGCTATTTATAAATAAAATACTACACTGCGAACATGTCAAAATGTATGCAAAATAAATTCAGAACATGTTAAATAATCAATAAAATTAGTTAAAATTCACATGTGTTCATGGCTAAAATTACATAGCCTCTCTAGGACTATTATAAAGAAAACAAACTTAACAGGGAAATTACTGAACGTATTTTACAAAAAGGTTACTTTGTTGTACTATCATAAATACTGCTCATAATTTTAATATTCATACAAATTTAAATAAACCTAATATAGGTAGTTTTGGTTTCAGTAGTTTACAAACTTTACCGATTACGATTTCTGGTAACATAGCTTATAAATTCTCTTTCACAGTTCCATAAATGCATGAAAAATTCTTACAGAGTACAAACTAGGCAATTTAATCACACTTGGCACATATAACCACAACTCTCCAACACTGCAAATACTGTGGATTTGAGAAATTAATTTTACATCATTGAACAAGCAGACGTGAGCATATTTAATCTCTTATACAATATTAATGCCATATACTTTAAATTTTTGAACAGTTTTCAACATCCACGTGATTTGGCAACTATATAAAAATGTAATTGTATAAACTACAAAGTTGTATTCCCCAGATCTGAAAGTCGCAACATTCCTACGTTTTACGGCTATTAAGTATGTGACGTCGATACAAGTACCGGCACTAAAATACGCCGCCACAATAACCAAAGGATACACTTAAGCCTGGCAAAAACCACGTTTACAAACACTACGCAACTACAACGTGCGCTTCAATATTTGCTGGAAAAATAAGAATTAAACGATAGTTTCTTTTAGTTCACAAGATTTGATGCGTGTTCTTGAGCAATTACTACACGGAAACAATAAACTGGAAAGCCACTTCAAATTAAACCAGTCTCGTGACTTGTTTGCATGGGTCACGACTGCCATTCAGCCAAGAAGACAACTACAATCGATCTGGTATGTTAGGCAAAGTTCGGGTTACGTTTGTAAGATGTGTGAATAATATAGTACAATGGCCATAAATGAAGCACGCTAGTTCCCGAAACTACGGTATTACACAGGATGGCTAGCAAACCCCCCCGACTTTTCCAGGTCAGCTGCTCTTATTTCCTTGACCAACAAAATATCAATAAAATTAACCACGTTGTATAACCGCGACAAAAAATTTTTTTTTGGGTAAATATTAAGAATTGCTACTCATCGTGTACCAACCAAACTACCATACCTGCCAACTTTTCAAAATGACAATCAGTAAAACTTTTCCAAAATGTCACATTTTTGCGTAAACTGCACGCGGCAATTTTTGTGCCAAATTATATCAGTCCCTATGTCTTACAAACTGTACACATAATAACATATATTATATTTTAAAAGTTTGTTTGTTTTTAAGTAGGCCTTATCAAGACGTAAATATGCAAAAACAATTATTTGCCAAGTTATACTTTGAACAATTTCTTGTTCACTTAATTGAAAATCCATCATTCTTTTATAATTGAAAATGTACACTAAGCATCTTTCATAAACAACCAGTAAGGACAGTTACAAATATAAATAGTTTCACAAAGTTTGATATAAATCTCAAAGTTTTGTTTATTTCATGTGGCATGAAATAGCCCAATACCAAACTGGATTGTGTTTTGAGTTACGAAATACTGTAAGGTAATATTTAGCTCTAGCTACATCACCTTCAAAACCTACTTACGAAAATTCATGTTTATTCTGCGATTTCCACGTAGACCTGTAACCTCAAATAGTAGTTAAAGTTAGGTGCTTCATACCATCTTCCATAAATTACCAATAAATGCCACACAAAAATTACGCTAGTAGTAATTATGAACAGTTCGTTATCATATAAAATATTATTATTGTACGTATGCTTCACAATAAGAGCAAATAATTTTTCTTTCAAGTTCGCAACGGTATAAACATGCGCGCGATGCATTTTCTAACTTCAAAATTTCGTCGCATCAAACGGTAGTTAAAAGTAAAAAATACAGCATCCAAGCACACAAAAAAGTGCGAAATTGGACAAGAAACAACACACTTTTCGTTTTAAAATGCCAAACAACACGCGCATCGCCATCTTGTAACAGCCCATACAAGAAATTCACGGATTGGCTGTTAGCTATGAAATACGCCAATAGGAAACCGGGAACAAAACACATACCGAATTTTGTTATTGGTTCCTGTAGTGTTCACTGTGACCAACTGCTGAACGCACAGTAAAAAAACGAATTTTACGAGTGTTTATGCACAATAGCAAAGCCAAACAACACCGTAAAACACGTTTCATGTTGGTAAGCATGCGCAAAACAAATTTGTCCGCTATTCATTTGTAAATACTGGCATTAATGTACACACAAATGTCGAACGTCTCGAAATCCGTAAAATTATGTTGTCCTCCGTAAAACCGTAAAACGTATGTACTTTCCGTACATTTTACGGACAATCCGTAAAAGTTGGCAGGTATGAACTACTGATTTTAGACATATAGTTTAATTATGGAAACTGTTTTTTGGGACGTTATAAGTAGTGCTATGTAAAATAAAGTTTTTTTTAGGTTAAGTTAGGTTGTTAGGTCAGGTAACAAATTTTTTATGTAGGACTACTTCTAATGTCTTTCCTTACGTAAATATTTTGGTATGTTGCCTAATTTAGGTTAGCAAACCAAATTTAATGTTTGTAACCAAATTTAACTTAAACCAACCTAACCTAACAAAAAAATTATACAGGACTACTTATGTCCGTAGAAACATTATTCGCAATAAACTACGTATATGTCTAAAATCAACAGTTTGGCCAGTAAAAGATGAGTAGTGATACTTAATATTTATCTTTTTTGTGAAACTGAACACTATTAATCAACGTAACTTCACCTTGCAGAAATTATAAAATATCTTTATTATTTATAAAGCAACAGAGTCCTAAGAATATTCAAATACAACAATTTTTACTTATGTCATTTCACTTTCCACTTTTAAAATGCTGTTGTGATGGAGAGAAAAGCTCTCGGTACCAGAATTAAAATACTTTAATAAGATGTCTAAAAACAGATGTGTAATACCTGGTCACTACACCATCACTCTTTGGATCCCAAAAACATACGGCAATGTGCACTTGATGTTTTTGAGAAACTTTCGTCAATGATTCGTCAAAACAAACTACAACTTTCTTCCCCCCTAGCAATTAACTCATTTTATCCATGAAATACGACGCAAGACCAAATGTGATGTAAAAACCTATCTTATCTCGCTGTAACTGAAGTTTCTTTGCTATGACACTAGTCTAGAAACATTGTTATTTCGCATTGTACAGGTTTGAAAAAAAGCAACTAGGCCTACCTTCACTGTTTAAACTCCCAGCGTACTTAGGGTTTTCTGTCTTCAATGTGACTCATAACGGAACGCCGGCCCATGTTGCTTAGTAAAGAACAAAATAACATTGCACGAATTGCACCTTGCAGAGTTATCACCAGGATCGTCGCGATTCATTTAATAGTAGTAGGATCGGTTAACCAATACAGTCGCTTTCTTCCTGTTATGCCTGATTTCCCTAATTTAACCCTTTAGCCACGGGCGCCGAGTGTGTAGTGGTTGACCTTGAGGTCGGGAGGCGCGGACGGTCGGCCGAGCCCCCTGAACGGGCCTCTCTCGGCCTTTTACCACGCGCTTTGCGAACTGCCAGTTATGGCTAACTAGCTGATTTAATAAACATTATCGTTTGCGCGTCTTTTTAGTTAATAATATTGACTACATGACACATTTGTTCTTAACGATACATTTACATTATTAATTAATAATAAATAGCCGATACCAGAAAATGTGTTTTTCGCTTTGTGATAGTGAGCACAAACATATTGTTTTAAGTTCAGTTCAAGCGTTACAAAAAATTCTGATCTACAGCATACTCATTGCAACAAACATCTACATTTCCAAAAAAGGAAGTCAATTTTTTTTGTACAAGCACTCAATATTTATATTATTATAATTAATTAACACTACATAAGTAATACAAAAATTGTTTGTGGTAAAATTATGCTAAATTTTTTAAAACAGATCTAGTGGAAATAAGCCCATTTGTCCTTGTGACACTTTTTTTCTGTCTGTCAAGCGCTATATCTT